>JBBJLS010000023.1:2468001-2485842 GCA_037577275.1 Bryconaethiops microstoma
CACACACACACACACACACACACACACACACACACATATATATATATATATATATATATATATATATATATATATATCATATTGTTTATTTAAACAACTATGACAGTGAGGATCTTTGGTTTAAATGCAGACTCACATATGCAGTTTGCATAATTCGTCTTTTCTGTAGAAGACTGAACTCCACTTTTCTAATGTCCTGTCCTGTCAAGCATGTTTAAAAGTGAGCTAAACTAAACATACAGCTTGTGCTAAGGTCAGACTAGGGTTACATGGTGGCTAGTATTGGACCGGCGAGTCAGTTTTGAACTCCATTGTTTGGTTCACAATTGGATGTTAACATGAATGATCTTTGAAGTACATAAAGTCCCGTTCCAGCCCTGTAGCTATGCTTTGTTGCAAAACTGCATATTTTTGGTGTCTATAATGCTGTTTTACTTAAAATAAAATGACTATTTTAATTAAAGAAATGTAATTCTGGCATTATACTTTGCTAGGTTCTATTGTATGTTAATATTAGGCTTGGTGTGACAACTATTACGGTTATTTGAACATGTTTTAAATGTGCCATATTAAGAGAAGCATGCCTTTAATGAGCAATCTAATTTTTCAGTGACTCTACAGCTACATAGATAATGCATTATTATATTATGTGACAGCTCAAGTCACAAGCCACAAGCCATCAATATCATGCAAATGAATTAATTTTCCCTTTAGTTGGGGAAGACAAAGAGACACATAGTCTCTATACCCTGAGGACAGTCTTGAGGACACTCATAATAACCACAAATCAGTAGACCACAAACTCATAGAGCTGAGCCACTCTAAAAGTTTTTTGAAATGGGATGTCCAGGTAGCTCATACTGGTGTGAAGGTCATGTGTTGACATACTTTTGTACATAAAGGGCATGTTGATAATTTCCCTTTTTAATGGGATAGCAAGTGCATAACTTGTTTTTAGATTTTTTTTTCAAGAGAACAAAAAATACTAGACTTTTGAATATATAGTAAAATTATTGCAAACTATTGCAAATAACCTAAACCAGTGCAACATCACATAATACTAACAACCTGTCTCCAATCAATAACTTCTGAATGCCTAACTGCATCAGTAATCATGCCTCAAATGCAACACTTTGCTGGCACCCACCGTGGGTCCTTAAGATTTGAGAAGACTAAACCTCTAAGGTATTCAACTGGGTCATTGTAAAGGAGTGGGAGTTTGTTTGAAGTGATTTGAAATGGCTGTGGTGCAGTCATTGATGTTAAAGAGCTTCATGGGGTTTATTTCTGAGCTCCCACTATTGATTATGTTGAATTACTTACTGATTATTTGGAAAAGAACCTTAACTTAACAATAACAAACCATTCCATGCCTTTTGTGTTACAAATTACTTTACAAGAAATAGAAAGAAATTTTAAAAAGAAAGGGGGTGGGTGCGTGGGTTGTGTGTGTGTGGGGGGGGTTCTTACAGCTTGCTCCAATAAAGCCAAAGTTGATGAGTGAAAAAAATTCAAATTATATCACACCACACCTTAAAAGTTGCGGAGATACAGTCACTGCCATTTTGAAGCCAAAATAGCCATCCATTGATTAATTCAATTAATTATTAATAAATTGACCTAATACTTATAAAAATGAAACAGGCTTTGTTCAGATGTTAATGGCAGGGTAGGTGAGAAGCAAAGAAGTCCATCAGCCTCCAACATTACTAATAGAGTCCCAATTAACACCCATAAAGCACGAAATACACTCAAGCTTTGTTGATAAAAACTATAATATATAAGACATGGTCACTTTTGGACAGACAAAATAACTGAAATCAAATAACTAAAAGCCACTTATTCTGCATTCTTTCTTTCCAGCATGTGAAGAAACTGGACACTCTTTCACAGATTTTTCAGGAATCAACTATAAAAAAAATTATACGCAAGTTATGGGTAAGCTGCTTCTCCCCTATTTATGCCTTGTGCTCCAGCCTGATTGATAAATACAAGTTACAGATTATAGTTGGTTAATGTTGATGAGCTCATGCATTTGCAGATTTCAGTTTAAACATCCTCTAGTCTCCAGGGGGCAGCAGCACAACACAGTAAAGTGGAGCAAAGGTCCTGATGGATTCAAGCACCAAAGCCAAGCACTGGATTCACTTCTCAGCTCTCTTCTCTCTGTGCACTCTTGGGTGTTTGGTGTTTCTTGTAGAGGGGTGTGTGTGTGTGTGTGTGTGTGTGTGTGTGTGTGTGTGTGTGTGTGTGTGTGTGTGTGTGTGTGTGTATTAATTCTGTGTTGAAAGATACAGAGGGAAATGGACAAGAACAATGTCCATTAACTGATATTAAAACAATATTGTAAAAAAATATATATATATTTATGTCAAATCACACTACAAATATTGTGTTATTTCTCAGAGGTATACAGCTCCTGATTTGCATCGTTGTCCAAGCATAGACCCTATCACAGGGAGGTCACTGTGAGTTTGTTTCCAAGTGATGTCACAGCCATCTGTAACCAATAGAGGAGTCTCTCTGCCTGGGTAGGATGACCCTCCCTCTCCCCCCCATCACCCAGCGTGATGCTAGTCAATACGGGTGACTGTTAGCTGACATAACAGAATTGGCAGTTAGAATTCTCCTCCAAGCATGTTGAACCATCCAGCGATACTGTGTCCATGGAGTTTCACGTCACACAGATATATGTGCCCTCACCCTGACAGTGTGATTGAGGGAGATCTACCTAGTGAATTGAGATAATTGTGTGCACCTCTCTCAAAAAATTACTATAAAAAGGAGTATAACACCAAGTGACCTAATTCAAGTTAAAATGAAAAGCCTTGATAAATGTATTATTTTATGACTTCATTTACAAACTATGCAAACTAATTTTAAAAAAGCTAATTACTTTCAAACTTCTTAGCACTGCTAATGATTTCTAGAGCATGCACATAAAGCTAAAGTTAGCAAGCCTAAGACAAATTCAGGAAACTCCACTGTTATGGAAAGTGAGTAAATTATTTTTTGGGCAAAATGCCCCAAAACCTTTGGGCCACATATCGGTGGAATACATGCTAAAAGCCATTCAGATGGGATTTGTGAAGAAGAGCATAACCATTCAGTAAATGACCTGAAAGTAGCTTGACTGATTAGCCCTTCGGACGATTAGTTCTTCATTTGATCAGAAAAGGACATATGAAGGTTGAACATTATGCCACAATGGGCATCTTCCTGATACCACATGTGCTACTCTGTATTTTCTAACATACTTTGCAGTTCGCTGAAAGTGTCAAACTTTTGTTTCATTCTGGTGTAATTTTTACAGGCTGAACTGGCTGTTATTCTGTGACAAAAGATTAAACTGATTCGTTGTCATTTTTAAATGCATTTTTCTTTCATTTATGTGACATCATGAAAATGAATGTTGATGGTATGCAAAAGTAAAAAAAAACAAAAAAAACAAATATAATGATGCTTGTTTTAAGACCTATTTATGATGACTTAGGCTGCTTCTAATTTATTTTGAAATAATAAGCATAATGCATTTTGAATATAAGTAATACTATTGAATATAAGTAGTAATACATGTAGGCAGTTAGGAAATAAATAAGGAAATAAATAAGTCCTTTAAACCAATCCTCATTGCACCAACCACTTTTAATGTAAAACATTTTATTCCAGGCCATTTTGGATCAATTCTATTGGTCCATTCATCATGAAAGTTTCATACAATGTGCTGGTCTGCGTTCAGATGATGTAGAAAAATAAACAATAATGATGATGCATGTTTTCTGTGGACAGTGATGATAAATTTAATTTTCACTGTCCCATAAAGTTAATAGGATAATAGTTAAAATGACAAGTTAGTTAAGTATATGGCAGCAAACACTGGCAGACACCTTTAAATGTAACAAAAATGTGACTGCTGAACTATAAAGCAGTAAAATGTGCGTTTGAACTCTTGTTTTTTTCCATTATTTGAAAATGTCACATCCCCTATTATATTGTGTAAAATTTTGATAATAAATTGAGTAACAGAAGCTTTATGAGGTTTTGTTTCAACAGCGACACACGTGCTAAATCCGTGTTGTAACTGTCTGAGTAAACAAGAAAAATACCTTTAAAACCATCCTTTTATTCCAAAGAAAATTTGGATTATTAACACAACAGAGACACTTTAGCTTTTAAAAGTATCTTTAAAACGGCTTGAAGATTGATTTTAAAGTGACTCTTCATTGCATGATGCTCTGATTAGCTCTTTTGTTATGCTATTCAGAGCTGATGTATGCTTTGTGTAATCTCATCACAGCTCCTCAAGCGATGATTACTCTCAGCAGGTCAATTTGCTTTTTTTTCACCAATCAGTGTTGAACTGTTATATAAGTGTAAAGTACCACAGGAGACAAACTTCATATGGGCTCACACAGAACATAAGACTTTCTGCACCCCTTCAAGAACACAAACCGAAGGCAAGCAAGTAAGTGAGCAATGTAAGTATTAAAAGGTTGCGACCCAAAATAGGTCACATATCCACTTTATTGAGACAACTGATAGAGTAAAATGCATAACAATGCTGTGATGTGAAAGTTCATTTTCCTAATGGAAATAGAATAAGAGCTGTATGAAGGGCTTTCTCTCTCTCTTGCTGTGTCCTTATCTGAGCCACTGGTTGAGATAACAGTGTAACTATCCATCAAAATATCATGATGTCGCAATGCAAAAATGTGACAATATGCATTGTGTAAATGTGATAATGCTTTGTGGATATCTGATGTATCTGCATGGTTTATAGTTTTAAACATCCCTTTCCCGAACACTCATATCTCACATCATCATCGCCCACACCACATTACAGCTGTTGTCATCATTTTTCTTAATTTCAATTTCATTCAAAATAATATGATAATAATTAGTTATTTTAAATGTACAATATTCAATACATTTTGTTGGGTATATCATGACCGTACTGAAATAAGCCCTGGATTGTCTATCAAGCCAAATCAAAACCATATGGACTGATGTACTGAGGCACAGTTTCAAAAGCAATATTATACTCTGTTCCCACCAGTATCTGTGAGAGTGACCGCATCCCAATGTTTCTCCTGATATCACCGGACACAACCGAGCCAAATCTGTGCCAATATAGCTTTGATACCCTCGCTGTTGATTAGGTGTATGATGTCAAAGCAAAGGAAGAGTTTCTTTATGTTGACTTCACCAATGTCATTCGCAATATAGAATAAATGTGGGAGTTTTTGTGGAGAGATTCTCAGTGACGAAAGCTTTGAAATTAACAAACTGTACAGACATCTGGACAAGCATTCTCAGTATTAGGGCAAGTCAGAAGAATTTATCCTGTGTGGAGAAGAGAATTTCAACAGACAGTGTTTTGCCAGCAGAAAGGTTGGTCAGTCATGTTGTTTTTGTGTATGTCTGCGTATGTTAGCACTTTAATGTTTATGGGTCCGATAGTTGGTGATTGTAATGTGGCTAGGTGGGTAACGATACTTGTTAGTCTTGGTCACGATTGACATTTCGATATTCTGTCACCTGCTCACAGTCTTGACAGCAGAAAGCATTCATTCAACATTGTTTAGATGGTTGAAGAGTCAGTAACGTTTGTGTTATGTCTGTATTAGGTAAGTGTGTACGTGTGTCAGTTTCCATGCTGAACAAATGTCCATGTGATGGGGCTACAAATGTAAATGTTATGACAATTCTTGACGTGTTTTTGTGGGAGGCACAGATTTTTTTTTCCTGTTGGGTCTATATTTCAGTGATTCCGCATTTGAGGTGCCATTTGTTTTCCACTGATATTACCCCTGGTCCAAAATAAAGGGGGGCTGTCGACACTGTGGTCCTATCACTGGGAGACTTTGAGTTCAGCCCCTTTTGATGTGACAGGCCTGGAGCCCAAGACAGCACAACATAAAAATAATAGTATGTAAAAAAATCTGAAATCATAAAAAAAAACAAAAAACAATAAAAGCAGAATGAATGTGGATTAGAAATGCAGATAATTAAAAAAGATTTTTTAAGCTACAGTTGGTACAGATCTGATATTGATGGGCAGTTGGTTGGACAGCATAGTGAATGAACACCATTCACACCACTCTTATTCTATCTCAATTAGGAAAATAAATTCACACATCATAGCATTGTCCTGCTCTTGTATCAAATTTGCCATCCTTAGATAATACATACACAAATATAAATATAAAATAAAGGTTAAATACATTTAAACACAATCTATGTGCATATTTCACATACATTTCATAAAATGTTATATAAAGCAATAAAATAAAACTTAAATACAGCATAAATTAGATAACAAGCTCAGTATAACTCCACTTGAAATATAATTATTTAAACATTTATAAGATTGTAATATTTTTGCCTTAATACAAATCCATTTTACCTGTTGTGCTTGAACCTTCTTCCTTCGTTAATGACCGATTGTACATTATGAAGAATGTACCTTAACATTCAACCACTGAATTTGCTGAAAAAAACAGTTTTCTTAGTAGCTTTTTTCTTCATTTTGGGGTATTTTGTGACTAACAATGTCACTTTAAACGTTCAACCCTGTTACCCAACTTATAGACTAAAAGTAGTTTTTTAAAGTATAAATGCTTTTAGTGTCTTTGTTCTATTAGTACGATTGCTCCTTATCTGGTTTATTTGCTCATTCTAGGCTAATAAAAACTAATTTTCTTTTAAGCCTCTGTTAGCAAAGAAACCTCTTACAATTAAGTATTGTTACTGTACATTCCTTTGAAAAAATAAAGTAAAATTTCAAGAGTTACACTTTCAATGCACCCTTTTAATGGAATCAAATAGTTATTGAGGCAGACACTGAAGCAAAACATAGTTTAATGCTCTGAGTACATAAGTAAAAAGGCAATGTCCTTGTCTCTTTTTTTCCCCAAACTAATGCCTCTATATTTGACAAAATGCTGTTTTCTCTAATGGAATCCACTGAATGGAATGTTTTTTTTTTTCCTGGGGTAAAAAAAGTGAACTGCTTGGACAAACCATCGCTAATCTGAGCTCCACAGTGTGGTGGTAAGCTCCCCTGCCATTCGAGTGTGTGCTGTGGAGTTTAATGCCACCAAAGCCATTCACATTACAGGCACGTGTAATTCTTTTGGGTCTTTGTGTCACAAAGAATGCTGCTGGAAAAAGTTGCTGTGTTAAGGTGCAGACTTTCATAAACTTCAGTTTAAAGGTCAGTCAGTTCAAGAAGGATTCTGCCATCCTTTGTTTTCTATGTGTGTGAATAATGTGCCAGAATTCTTCATCAGTGACTCTTTTTCTGTTCAGAAGACGTGGGTAAGACTTTGCTCCTTAAAAGGGGCCGCCTCAAAAAAGGTAAACAGCACTCATTGAGGGCCTCACAGCAGTTCATGGTCTGAGAAGGTCAGAGAAAGCCTCAAGACCTACAAGTCCTAAAGGTGGAGCTTTGGAGTCCTGCCTGGTTGTGTAACTCACCATAGGAGACATAAGTATCAAGCCCTTCGTTTTTACCCACACTGCTATATTTGCCACAATGGGAGATTACGAGGAGGACACAGCTTTTCTGGGACAACAAGGCCCATTCTTCGTGATTATCTTCCTGCTTCTGAACGCCATCTACATCTCCACTGGCTTCCATAGCTTCTACATTGTGTTTGCTGGCGCCTCCCCTTCGCACCACTGCCAGGTCCTCGATGGGAATCTGAGTGTAGAATGGACCAAGGCCAGTATTCCCATTGAGGAGGTAAATGGAAAGTTGGAACCGAGCAAGTGCTGGCGATACAGTTTGGATACAATTCGACATTTTGCTAAGGAAGAATACAACTTTGGAACTGTAAACCTCACAGATGTTGCCAAAGAGCGGTGTGTGGAAGGATGGAAGTACAGTACAGAAATCTACCATTCTACTATTGTGTCTGAGGTGAGTGCATGCTTTAGAGCACTAAGGAACATAGAAAGCTATTATATGACCTCCATATCCATCAGTCTGTCTAATACATATTTTTGCATCTATCCTCCTATATTAGACATTTTATTAAACTCAGTGATGCACACAATGGTCAATTTGGCTGTCGAAAGAGACTAACCATCAACTGTTGCATAGAATGTCACGTAGATCCTTTCATAGGAACCAAACTTAATTAATTAAAAGGGCAGGGTTTACCACAGCAATGAAAAAAGGACTGGGCAAAATGTACACATATTAGATTTACATTAGACTTAAATGAGACAAATATGTGTTTTTTTCTGAAAGAAAGGTTTGTCACTATTGTAACAAAATCTCTGAAATTCTCACAGTACAGTCAAAATAATATAATTCATTGTATTGTATGTTAACGTAACAGCGTTATGAAGTTTTTGTTTTTTAGGACTATATCTATCGCTTTATTCATAATGAAATATTTACACACTGTATGGTGCAGCAGGCAATAAAATTGTATTGATATATCCTGTTAACTTGAAGTAGTGCTGGGGTTTTGCATGTTACATTACCCATGAGGAACTTGTTAATTAGTTTATGAGCTGAATCAGGTGTGCTGGATGACAAAGATGTCCATCGTGCAGAGTTGGAACCGGTGACTGACTGAGAATGAAAAATGTGCACTTGTGTTAGTATATAATACCAACATGTTTAATGTCCCACCTTTGAAAATGCCATAATGGCACAATAATACAACAGTTGTGACTCATGCAGCAAAAGAAACTGCAGACTACTTTTAACTAAACTGGGATTAATAGCAATATGGCCTGTAGCCTAAATGAACGTAGTATATATGCAATCATATGCAAAAGTCTGGATAATCCCCCACCCCACCTCACTCCACCCCACCACCCAAGACAAGTTTTGTTGGTTTTTGAAAGGAAAATAAGTTAAGACAGCCTCCACAGGAAATAAACTTACATATGGAAATTTGTAGAGATCAGTCTCTGTTTCTTTGCTTAGTTTAACGTGCTGGGTGGGAAAAATCAACACAATAGATACATAAAATGTGCCATAAATTTTGTACAGGCTGTAGTTGATCTTTTTTTCCCCCAATATGTTAAATTCTGCAAATAAGCATTAACTTTTGAATAAAATATGCAGAATATTTGCACAAACCATATTTTTACAAGGGGTGTCCAAACTTTGGCATAAACAACATGATCTTAAAGTTAGAGTGAATGAACTCTGTGTTTTGTCTCTAGTGGGACTTGGTGTGTGAAAGAGAGTGGAGAGTTCCATTTGCTTCCTCGACATTATACATGGGTTACTTGTTTGGCTCCCTCGTCTCAGGCCAACTCTCTGACAGGTAATGTCTACTTATTTGACACACTGGCATGCTAATGAATTCACTAAATAAAACACTTGTACTTTAATGGTCTCTTTGACAGTTTAAATGCAAATTATTAGTCGTCATGGAAACAACACAATGTGCTTGCTGCCAATGCCACCAGAGGCTTTTTGATGTCTAAGTGTCGCCATCTGGTGTAAAAAAACATGAAGTGATGTTTAAAGGAAAGTGATGTTTTAAGGAGGTGGTTATTGATTATTACTGAATGGTGTGAACTTACTCGTCTTTAAAGTCAAGCAACATACAAAGTTTTCAAAGACTACAGCAAGCACACTCACGGGTAACTGACTTATTCTATCAGCACCACTAATCCAATATTTTTTGTTCAAGGTTTGGGAGAAAGAAGGTTCTTTTCGCATCTCTCGCTGTAGAGTCACTCGTCATCTTTGCACAGTCGTTTTCTCAGTCCTGGCTGGTATTCTGTATCCTGTATTTCTTTGTTGGAGCCTTCCAGGTGTCCTTGTATATCACAGCATTTGTTCTCGGTAAGCAGCCTTCCATGTTTCCTCTTTTGCTTCACAGCATTTGTTCTCATCATTTTTGGTCCCCTTCACCCTCTTAATTACTAGTCAGGATCACAGAACCAACCATGTGTAGTTATTATTATTACCATATCAGGGTCACTGTTGTGCTGAGAATTATCTTTCAACCAATAAAGAGTGGGGTAGGTGGGGCTAACAAATGATACAAATGGACTACAGTTTGTAATTGTAAACTACAGTGATAAAACCACTTACAACATGTTCACACAGGGTTACAGAAACCTCAACCAGTGGCAAAACAGTTTTTTCCTGTCATTATTTTCACAGGTACTGAAGTGCTTAGTACCTCCATGCGAGTTCTCTTCACCACTTTAGGTGCCTTTCTGCATTACTGTGTTGGGTACATGGTGTTGCCATGGATTGCCTTTGCAATCAGGGACTGGCGAACTCTTCTCAGGGTCCTTTCAGGACTAACAGTGGTGTATATCCCATTATGGTGGTAAGTGGCAGAACTGAGAAAAAAAAATCAATCCAAAGCATAATCTGAAGTTTGTATTATAGACTTGATTCAAACTTGGTGTTAACATCCATCTTAAGAGACTGGATCACAAATGGCCAGCAAGCAAGTTACACAGCTACTTTTTCCCTTTCTGTTGGTGTATGTTAGGATGTGTTCACAGAACAAATGTTATGTGATCATATGTATCCCTGGCCACCTCCAAAAGCCAGTTTAATTGTTGTTTGTGCAAGATACATTGGAATTGATTTACAGCTGAGTGCTCCACTTCTGACTGTATAAAATGAGAACATGTTAATGCCAGGTTTGAACGAGGCCAAAGATCTACTGAATTGGATTGAGCCTGTCCTATAGGCACACACCACTATAGTTCAGGGTTTTATCTGCCTCTGATTCAGTGATGATAAACCTGGGGTAGATTAGGTAAAATATCAACTTAATGGAAAAAACTAGTGGAGGAGTGCCCAGATCTGGTCCTGGAGGGCCAGTGTCCTACAGAGATTGGTGATTTCACTGCTCAGACACAACCGATTCAACCAATCTGTTATTTACTAGGTTTAGATTCAGAGAGTGTGCATGAGCATGTGAGCTACCAAACTGCACTAGACACCAATCCTCCAGGACAAGATTCAGGCATCCTTGATACATCAATTCATAGTGTTTTCTCTGGATGAAGGTTTTTTTTATTTTATTTTGCTGACTTTTTTGATGACGTTTTTGTTCTGTTGGCTATTGAAAAAGTGTTAAAGTGCAGAACAACACGAGTTATATAAAAACTACCTTTAAAAGACACATGCAAGAAGCAAGACTACGAGAATGCCATCAAAATAGTATTCTAAACCTTCTTATTCCAAAGGTTCATTCCAGAGTCTCCCCGATGGCTGATCTCTCAGGGGAGAGTAAAGGAGGCCGAGGTTATAGTGAGAAACGCTGCTAAGAAGAACAAAGTCACAGCTCCTGACATCATCTTCAAGGAGTCAGAGGTTGGACCCCTTTGGTTAATGGCCACATTTGTTGATGTAAACAACATTTGTTTACATTTTAGGAGCAAGAATTGCTTTATAGAATCATTAAATTAAAGAAGAGTCAAAGTGAAGGTCTATGAGAACGTTCCCCGGCCTTGGTCCTGGAGGCATACTGCCCTACAAATTTTAGTGGTTTCTTGCTCCCAACACACCTGATCCAACCAGCTCAAAAAGAAAAATATTAAATGAGTTATACTGAGTTCAGGAAGAGCAGTGTGCAGTGCAGGTGGCTTTCATTCCATTCCATTCCATTATATTTATTTGGCAGATGCTTTTAATCCAAAGCGACATACAACTTGAAGAAACACTCAAGTTTCAGGACAGTGTGAGAACCAGAGGAGTGCTAAGTGCTGAAATCTTTATGTCAGTAATAGTGCAAGAAGATAAATAGTGCATCAGGAGAGGAGATACTCTCTAAATGGATGAGTCTTCAGGAAGTTTTGGAAGCTAGAGAGAGTTCTGCTACTCTGGTCAGCTTTGGCAGCTCATTCCACCAGCGGGGAACCAGAATGAGACCAGTACTGAGTTTGCCTTTTTTCCTGGACCAGTGTTGGGAAACTCCATCATAGACCTTACTCTATATTGTGGGGGGTAAAATATTGGCAAACTAAATATTTCTGTCTGACCCTCAGGCCAACAAGATGCTTCCACATACAAAAAAATACAGCTTGATCGATGTTGTAAAGACCAGCAATATACGTTGTACTACCTTCATGTGCTTACTGTTATGGTGAGTATCACATATTTTAGAGGGCCCTCAAAGTTGGATTATGAAACCTTGTAGTGTGTGTGTGTGTGTGTGTGTGTGTGTGTGTGTGTGTGTGCCTGTAGAAGCCTCACGAAACATACATATTTGTTAAATATTCCCATTGTTTCTGTCTTCTTAGGATGGCCATCAATATTGGATATTTTGGATTGTCCTTGAATACATCCAATCTCATTGGCAATCCATTCCTGAATTGCTTTTTATCAGCTGTTACTGAAGTGCCTGCATATATCGTGGCCACCTTGCTTCTGAGAAGCTGTCCACGAAGACTACTTCTCTCAGCATTCCTCAGTATAGGTGGAGGATTCCTTCTGTTGATCCAGCTAATCCCTGAAAGTAGGAAAATTGCTTGATTTTTGTCTTACATTTACTTTTATGGCAGTTAGCAGACACTTTTATCCAGAGTGACGTACATGAGTGCTTTGTAGTCCACAAAGAAAACATGTTCTAGTAAACCCAGACAATTAAGTTTCACAGTAAAGGAGAGTAACACATATTCTACGCTGGGAGTCACCAGTCTTAAACACAAAGGACTGCTGTGGCTGCAGGTTCAGCCCAGCTGATTTCACTTGCTCAACGAACTGGTCTCAGTCTTCCAAAAACTGAATAGTCACATGATGTAGGCTCTTGTTTGGCTAGAATGAAAACCTGCAGCTGGCTCTTTGTGAAGAAGAATGGTTGCCCTTGTTCTACAGAGGTTTTAAAAATGAATCAACCCATTCAAAATAGTCCAATTCTATTACTTTGAAGCCTGAAATATAGATACAAATAACAATTTCCAGCTGTATTTACTCAATGTGAGTTATCCAGGTCAAAGATATGACAGCAACAGTTCAGAAAATAACTTTTGTGAGATGGATACAGGACCACCCCCTGTGTTAGTACTTTGTAGAACCACCTTTTGCTTTAATTAATGCATTCAGTCTGTTGGAATTCTTCTTTACCAAAATTGCCCATCTAGACTGAGCAGTGTTTGCACACTCTTCTTTAAACTCAGGATTGCAATCTTTAAGTTATTCCACAGATTTTCAATAAGGTTTAAGTCTTGACTTTGACTCAAGGCTACGCAAGAACATTCTCCTTTTGCTCCTTCAGCCACTGTGTCGTCAATTTTGCTCTGTACTTTTGGTAAGTGTTATGCTGGAAAGTGAACCTTCTTCCCATTGACAACTTTCTAGCAGAGGTCAGCAGGTTTTCCTCAAGAATTTCATGGCATTTTACCTCATCCATTCTTCCTTCCATCCTGACACATACCTCAGTTTCTGCTGCAGGGAAACACTCCAACAACCGGATGCTGCCACCACCATGCTTTACTGTAGGTATTGTGTTTTTTTAATGGAGAGCTATTGGCTTTCTGCCAGATGTACTGGTTGGTGTTGAGGGCAAATAGTTTGATTTTGGTCTCATCTAACCATGACAACTTTTTCCACTTGGCAAATGTGCTTTTTGGCAAAGCTCAGTCGAGACTTAATGTGGCCTTTTTGCGGAGTGAGTTTTTCCCTTGCAAACCTCCTGTACAAGCCACATTTGTGGAGCATTTGAAATTGATGCCACACGCACACAATGACCACTCTTTAGCATAAATTCCTGTAACTGCTTCAGAGGCCTCTTGGCAGCCTCTCTGACCAGTTTCCTCCTCATTCTTTTTCCAGTTTGGAAGGATAGCCTGATCAGGAAAGAGTCCTAGTAGTACCACACACTTTGCACTTCTTAATTATATACTTATAAACTTTACTTTACTCCTAGGGAATTGAAAGCCCTTTGATTTTTTTGTATCCATCTCCTGACTTGTGCCTGTCCACAACTTAATCCCTGAGATCTTTTCAAAGAGCTTTGCCACCAAGTATTGCACAAATTCTTTGGAAGGGGGTGATCCTTTATCTATCTCAGTGATTCAGGTTTTTAATTTTTTTATTTATTTTTTCTAGACTGTTATCATATCTTTCAAGTTGCGCTGACTGAACATGATTGGTGTCTACTAATGACTTTGTCTGAAGCTGAAATGCAGAATCACAATGTAAAAGTCATGTAGACTGATGATAAAAATGACAGATAGCCAACAGCTGTTTTCTAGCAATGAGGAATAAATAGAACCCACACCCACTTAATAATAATAATAATGATAATAATGATACCAACAACAACAACGATAATAACAAAGTATTCTGGATTACTTCTTCACTTATTCTGTAATTTGTCTAAAAGACTTACCTAACCCATGTTCACAGTTGCCATAACAACTGTGATTTCAGACCCTGAATTCAGCCTTGAATTTTAGAATTTGTCTTAAATAATAAAAAAAAAGTTGAATGAATAATAACTAAATTCAAATATTTAAGTTGATTTTGGAAATAAAAATATCTGATGGGGCTGGGAGGCTTGCAGATGGGGGTTTGTGTCATGTCTCTCAGAAGGTGTACCATATGGTCATACAGTTTCAACATAGGCCTAAAAGGAATGCCTTGCCTAAATTGGATCCACTTTTACAGGTCTTCATACACTGGCACTGGCTTTGGAGATGGCTGGCAAATTTGGCTTCACCATGTCCTTCACTGTGGTGTATATTTACACTGCAGAGATTTACCCCACAGTGCTTAGGAACCTGGGAATGGGAATGTGTTCTTCTGCTGCCCGTATTGGAAGCATCACTGCACCTTACATCATATTCTTAGGTATGTTGATGACTTTATGGGAAATCTACAGGGAAGCTTTGTTTGGAAGTTTAACTGTATTATTAGACTCACTGAAAATTATTAGGGTCCAAACACCAAAGGTGCCTATTCTTGTTGTTGGGTATTTAGGGACTACTTAACTACTTCTAATCTTATAATTTAATCTGAACCTTGTGCAAATGCAGTCTATGTGGACGTCTTTCTCAAATGTATGTTTTATCCCAAAGCAAGCTTTTTACTCAAGGCCCATAAAGGACCTTCTTCTACTAGGCCCTCATTCGATCTGACAGGGGCACTGTGTCACGTCTCTGCCTCAGATCTCCCAGGCACTCAAGGCAGGTGCAAACGCAGACTTCCATTCCTAAAAATTATTTTATTAAAACACAAAGCAAATGGCACAAGGGCCAGAAACAAAACTTAAACATCAACAAAAGGAGATTGGAGAAACACTCAACAAAAGCCCGGATGACCGACACTGAGGTCCACCACTAACGAACTTAAATACCAAAACTTAAACTCCACAAACCAAAAGAAACACAAAGCTCATTTTCTCTGAGCACAAACCTGATCAGCGTGTACAAACTAGACCGGCGTGCTCAGGATTTCATAATTAAAGTCCAAACACAAACTAAAAAAACAGCGGCCACTGATGGGACATAACAGTACTCCCCCCCCAAAGGCACACCACCGGGGCGCCAACAGGCCAACCAACCACCCCAAGGGCAGAGGAGGGGTAAGCGGTGGCAAAGAAAATGTCCTGTGAGCCCCACCTGGCCGCCTCTCGATAGTGGGTCCCACAGTCCCTTCCTATGAGGGTTTTCCTCCAATGCCCTTATAGTGTCCTTGTGGCCTGAGCACCCTATGGGGAGCCAAAGGGATTCTCCGTGGCCTGCACGACCGAGCCCCCTCCAGGGAGCTCCTCGGGAGCCCTCCCCGACCCCAGTACCCCCCCTAAAAAATTCAGGGGTTTCCACCCCTCCCATAGGGTGAAATCCCAGAGCTCCTGGGGGTCCACGTCCCCTTCAGTGTGTTTTTTGCAGAAGTGGAGCTGGAGCTGGGGTTTTTGTCCTAACCCTTCTCTGGACTAAGAAGCACCATTAACCCCCTCTAGGGCCACAGAAGCACCACTAACCTCCTCTAGGGCTTAAGAAGCACCACTAACCTCCTCTAGGGCCTCAGATGCACAACTAACCCCCTCTAGGTCCTCAGTTATTGTTAACCTATCTAGGGCACCTAATCCTTCTAGGGCATTAACTTGGAGCCAGAGCCTTGGGGCTGGAGCCTCGGCGCTGGTACTGGTGGCTGGAGCCTCGGAGCTGGCATGAGACGCTGGAGTTTCGACGCTGGCACGGGATGGTGGAGCCTCGGCGCTGGCACAGGTCATAGCCTCTGCTCTGCTATGGGCGCCATAATGACATGGCTCTCTGGTACGGCTTCATGGCTCTGGGGCATGGCTGCTTGGCTCTGGGGCACGGCTGCTTGGCACTGGTCCAAATGCACCTGGGGCAGTGCCTGAAGCATCAACGTGTGCAGGGTCTTTGGGCCCTCACTTGCTGGCAGCAGCGGCTGGCTGAACTTTTTTTTAAACACAAAGCAAATGACACGAGGGCCAGAAACAACACTCAAACATCAACAACAGGAAATTGGAGAAACACTCAATAAAAGCCTGGATGATGGAGGACCAACACTAAGGTTCACCACTAATGAACTTAAATACCAAAACTTAAACTCCACAAACCAATAGATACATAAAGCTAATTTTCTCTGAGCATGCCAGTCAGCTGAAACGCATAATGTAAACAAACAAGACCAGTGTACTCAGGATTTCATAATTAAAGTCCAAACACAAAAACTCAAAAAACAGAAAAGGATGGCCTCTAGCAGCCACTGACAGGACATAACACACTGAGATAGACTCTCAGTCTATCAGGTATTTAATCAGTTTTTGCCTTCTTTCTCATGCAGGCTCTTTCAGTAAATATCTTCCATACATTCTGATGGGAAGCCTCACTATCGGCTCATCCTTAGCAAACTTGTTCCTACCAGAGACTTTTGGCGAAGTCTTGCCCGAGACTGTGGAACAGATGCAGAAGTGCAAAGGGTATGTTTTTCCAAGAATGCACTCATTTTGCCAGACTTAGTCAGCAAATATATTTGATTTTTGTTCCTCTAAACTCTGCTTTGTTACAGCTGTCACAGGACAGACGTCCAGACAATGGAGGAAAACAGTAAACCAGTCATCCTGAAGGAACAGAATCTCTGAGGTCACAGATAGCAGATAAAGTGGCTGAAGTAGTGAGGGTTATGGTTAATTTTGTAATTTTTTTTCTCTATAACATCAGAATAAAGGCAAAGCAGAGAAAACACCTTTGCTTCCTTAAAAGTCCATATATCAGGCCACTGTGGTAAAACCTAGCAGCACCTGTTTAAACTAGTGGCACTAAGAAATTGACCATTTTATTTTATTACTGTTATCAGTACAGTTACATAGGAGTGTAAGCCGTTAAAAATTAGTGTTGTTTTGGACATCATCAGTATTTATTTAGGGCTTTGAAAATGATTTGAACAAAAGGACACATGCTGTACATGTACAACTAAATCTACACAAATAACAAATGTTATTAATGTCAATTTTACAAAAATATACAGAAGCTTGTATACATTTGTGTAAGTGCATGTTCTTAAAGGACTTGCTCTCTTGAGTACAAATGTGGTGTGGGTGGTTACACTTGATTCCACTAACAAGTTTTTTTTATTTCTTTTTTATGATGCATTTGTACCTTCTCTGGTATTGACTGAGTGTAAGTAAAATTAGCCAAAAGCTGAAATTAAAGCTGAAATAAAAACTAACATGGGCTCAGGCTTAATTTGTGGTGCTATTTGTGTATAACAATATTGTTGGAGGTACCAAAATAAAGATAACCAAACAAATGAAAGAACCAAGATTGGACTCACTGGAAATAGAAAATTGTGAGACACGGGGCTGAAATGGAGTCCCGATCCAGGAACAGGAGGGACTCCAGTTCCAGGAGTTCTCTCTCTCC
>JBBJLS010000023.1:2485942-2496525 GCA_037577275.1 Bryconaethiops microstoma
CTAATGACTGTAAGACTGTTCCTGTAACTAATGACTGTAAGACTGTCTCTGTAACTAATGACTGTAAGACTGTCCCTTTAAAGAATGACTGTAAGACTCTCCCTGTGACTAATGATTGTCACTAATGATAGTCACTCTGGATAAGGGGGTCAGCCAAATGCCCCCTTTCCCCTTTAGGTTACTAGAGATAATTTTTTCCCACCTGTGAAGATTAGCCTTTAACCTCAAAGGTCCAGCAGTTGTTTTGGGTTTTTTATTTTTGTTTGTTTTATGATTTATTTATTTATTTTCATTTTCATGCACTTTCTCAACATTTGTTTAAACGTGAATTTCTGGAA
Source organism: Bryconaethiops microstoma (assembly GCA_037577275.1). Lineage (NCBI taxonomy): Eukaryota > Metazoa > Chordata > Actinopteri > Characiformes > Alestidae > Bryconaethiops > Bryconaethiops microstoma. The sequence goes on from JBBJLS010000023.1 coordinate 2,486,281, forward strand.
AGTGCATGTTATCAATGAGATTATTTACTCCAACCAGAATTACCTGCTTTTGAAAGACCTGTCAGGTCTGCCTTTAAAAAAACCCAGGTTTTAAGGATAGCCAAAATAAAACGCCTACCTGTTTGTTCCTCATTTCTATTAACCCCCTCAGGACTAGAAAGCAGTGAAATTTGTGTTTAAGTGACTCAACAAGTCTTTAATCAGTCCTCAGCCTTCGTTGTAAAAAGTAACATCCTCCTGTACGCTGAGATCCAAGAACATTGTCCAGAGCATCGTTCTGTCTCTGCCGACGTGCCTGTCTCACACAGTGCATCCTAGTGCCATCTCTTCCCTAGATAAGTGATGCACACACACTCTATTCGCATGATGTAAAAGATAATGTGTGTGTGCATCACTTATCTGGGGAAGAAATGCACACACAAACACACGTTCTCTTTAATATCATGTGAATAAAGTGTGTGTGCATTGTTTTATCTGGGGAAGAGAGGTGCACACTCTTTTTTCATGAAAAGAGAATGTAATTCAATGCTCCATGGTCCAATATTAATGCTCAGATGCTCATTATAGGTGCCTTCGATGGTGGGGATGGATCAGCATGGGCACTCTGACTGGTCTGTGGCTATACAGCCCCAAACCCAGCGAGCTGTGATGTACAATGGGATCTTTTGTGAAATGCGCTAGTCTTTGCTCTCCTTGTACATTAATAAGCACCTATGACCCTATTATCAGTTCACTGGTTATCCTTCCTTGTATCACTTTTGGTAAGTACTAACTACTGCATACCGGATTCACCCCACGATGCGCTAACCCAGTCGACTTACCATTACGATTTTTTAGCTTGTCAAACTTTCTCAGATCCTTGCGCTTGTCCATTTTTCCTGCTTGTAACACATCAACTTTAAGAACTGACTTTTTACTTGCTGCCTAATCTATCCGACCCCTTTACAGGTGCAATTATAATGAGATAATCAGTGTTATTTACTTCACCTCTTTGTGGTTTTAATGTTGTGGCTGATCAGTGTAGGTCTACCTGTCAGTTATGAGGAAGCTCTAGGGAGTGTTTCAGTCCGGCCTACATTTAGGATGCGGTTCAACACAGGGAACAAAGTCAGAACAGAAGTAATTTACATATATAATAGCCCAGAAACTAAAATAGCCTGTTTTTCAAGGATATAGAGGAATATTTCAAATGTTATCACGCAGAACTGAATTTAAAGTGTTTTGGTATATAAAACCATGAAAACATCCTAAGTGAAGCTCAAAGGAATCAGTTTTAAGCAAAATGTAATATATGCCTTTTTATGCTTAACTTATTAAAGGCCCAGTCAGTCATTCAGAGTCCTGAAACGGATCCGTCTGAGTATCCAGTGATTGATCATGACAAATCTGAGTTTAGCTATGTATCATCTGTGTGTTGGCAATGCAGACTCTTAAGGGGGTTTCATACCTATCAATAGGTATAGAAACTTTATCATATGTGAAGGTTCTTCTAACACAAACACAGAAACAGATTTTTTGGCTTTTTTCATTTTTGTTTGTTTATTTAATTTTTAAGGAGCCAGAAGTCGTTATTTTGTGGCACTACTGAAATAACATTTTGTAGTTTTTTGTAGGCAATAATTCATGACTGCTGGTGATAGTCATTGTTTTACATGGTTTAGGATGTGTGCAATGACCTGGACATTTTTGAGTGACATTTGTTGTGTGTCTTCTTTGCTTTTACAGAAACGAGGGACAGCTTCGCGTAAAAACCACTCCCACTTCTACTGTTCTGCTCTAATAGATAATCAGTGGAACTATTTACAGTGAAGTTTCTTAAACCTGAGTTTCGGCAAGCTGCCCAAACACACCCACCCTCATCAGACCCCCTCCAAAATCTGTTTCCGAGGACATCGCTAGGCCACAATTCATGCAGACTGGAAACTCGGACTGTTTAAAGAAACAATTTCCAGGACCCGACAGCGCTACTTTATATGTGATACAACTAGATCAGGCCATGGTCATAAATGTGTTATATTTATGAATATAAATGTAATGGTACCTGTTGTTCGTTTTAGAAGTGACTAAACTTGAAATAATGTATCACAATGTATAATCAGCGTGCGAATAATAAAATCTCTTGCAAAAAATGTGAAAACAGCCCAATGCCTGAGTGACTCAAACCCATCCTATAATGTTGAGTTATTAAGCAGTTTAAGTACAATCATATATTACATGACTTATACTATTAAACTTCATTCACTGAAAAAAGAAAATACTGCAGTTAGGGTGCCCCTGGTGAAATTACAATTATGTTCAGGGTGTTTTCTGAAAATAAATGTGCATCTTCTGCAGAGAAACTACACCTGCAACGTTTATATGCTAAATCTAACTCCCAATAAATAAAAAAACATAAAATGTTGTCTGTGCAAATGTTACAGCAGTCAAATATTTAAATGTTAAATTAAAGCTATATTTGATGCATTTTTTGGCAATATAATAAACATATAAGTAGAAATTATGCACTAAAAATAGCAGACAAATGTCATATTTAAGCTTGCTCTTCATAGTCAGTGTATCAACTTATTTTCACATGGAAAATCATCATAACCTGCAGCTTAGCTGAATTGTTCAAACGTTTGTCTATGACTGATCTTAAATGGCCATCGTAATTCATTCATTATTAAATCTTGTTATTTTTATCTTACATTCTATATTATACACGCTGCTGTTGAATCAAGAGACTTGCAATGTTTTATTTTTTACTTTTTTATTATAAAAACAAAAACTCTGTACACAATATATACATATTTGGCTTCAACGAAAACACTTAAGCTTATCACAATGAATATGTAATATCTGGTAAAGACGGAGGGGGAAAACCTGATGTGTAAATAACGGAATCTGCCAAAAGTCACAGTAAATGAGATTATATGCATGTTTATGTACAAGCCGCAATCCTTAAAAGTTCAGTATTGATACAAGAAGTTAAAACCACTGGAACAGCACTGATGTGTCGGTATTTACCATGTTTTTTGTTCACAAACACCAGAGTTCTTCAAAGTTTATGGCTCAGTTGTGTTCTGAATTGAGGACTGTGGCTAATGAGAGAAGGTACGATTTCAAGAAACCTGACAGAAGTCCATCCTAGTGTAACTACAACAAATGTCCCTTTGCCGCAGCGTCCGTCTTGGGAGATGAGAGAAACGTGAATGTTTTTTGTGTTATTATTTAGGAGGGGTGGGCTCTCACGGGAGGGCCAGTGGGTAATTCATGGCAAGGTAATGGAGGAAAAACAATGTCCTTTAAGCCTAGAGTGTGAGGTAAGAAGAATGTTGTAAGAAGAGTGTCCATCAGTAGCTTTCAAGGAAGGCAGTTGATCGGTGTGAAGTTGTGATGGTTGTTCCACATCTCTGTGTAGTTTAGCACGTCAGTGTTCTGTAAATGTGAACCTAGTTCTGTGTACAAGCGCAGCTCCAGCTCCTCTTCTAAAGGAAAACAACAAGGACATTCCACATAAGTCCTGACGGCTTGTGTAAACTCATGCAACATTTCCAGCATACAATATAGTAATTCCTACAGTAACTGTCAATACTGCCTGAGCCTCAGCTTGCACTCAAATGCGAGCGGTGCAATCATTCTTACAGCAGTGAGCAGTGATTTAATTGTCATTAAAAGGGCCTATGTCATACATACTAGCGCAGTTAAGGATATTTACATATATCAGTCTTGAAAGCCCAGTCTGTTTAATTGTTAGGATTAAAGAGAGCATGGACAATGATCATGCAAACATGAATTAAGACAGTTATCTGTTTATCAAAACACACAACTATCATAAGTAGACATATATTACAAGAAAAATGTTCTACAGGACTTTAAAGTACCTTAGGTTTACGTACACAACAAGGCAAAGTGCCATATAAGCAACTTTAATGCAATTAAGTTTGACTGGCAAAGGAATTAACCTGTTATAGTTGTAGTGTTGTAGTGTTGCAGTGTTCATTTACCTGAGTTATCACTCCACTGGCTCTCTGGACTGTAAGTTTCTGTCAAGCTTGCTTCATTGAACAGGAATCCCTTTCCGCTGCTATTGCTTTGCAGCCATTGCGAACTATCAAGTTCCAATTGCCGTGTAATCTGCAGGAACAAAACAGAATTTTGAGTCGTGCAAGCCAATTGCTAACAAATTCCTGGGCATTTGGATACAAAACAAAACAAGGGTATTCCTGACAATGAAAAAAAGCACAGTGGACAGACTAAACTATAGACCAAAGCCAGACTCACCTCAACAATAGCTTGACTTTCCTCGTACTCTACAAGTTGTAGAAAAAAAAAAGACAAAAGAAGAGAAATGCGGTGAATATGATGCACCATGCTATGATACTGTGGAGTAAGAAATAAAAAACAAACTTTTAACAAATAAAAATGCTTCTGTTACCTGGTGTGTGAATGGGTGAAACCTGGAACCGGCTTGTGTAGTCATTTGTACTATCTGGGCCGATTTCCACTTCAAATTCAGGCAGCTCAAATGTGGAGGGAATTGTGTCTGGAGAGAAAAAGGCAAACATTTAATTGGGGTCGGGATTCAAATTAGTGATATTAGAATTGCGGTTTGGCAGGGAACTTACTCAGATTTTCAGTGCTGTCTACAGTGTTCTCCTGGGTGATCATCTCCTCCTTCTCCTTGATGTAAGGTTTTACGTCAGTTGAGGAGTTCTCAGTTTCCATTTTCTCCAGCTTCACCTTCGCCTGATATCAAAAACAAACAGTTAGATCTCACAGAGAATGTGCTGTCGTTAATGGCTTTGCTGAGTTCTTTGGCCTCGTGCCACTGGGTGCACTCTCAAGAGTTCTCTCACCTTTCTCCTCCTCCTGCCATCAGAGGAGCCTGAGGAACGCTTGTCTTTGTTCTTCACCACCTGCAGCATGCGGTAGACCCGCACAGCCTCGCAGCCTTTGTTGATACTCTTGTCCTTCACTTCTTCAATGTCTGGCAGGGAGTTCATGGCACAACGGAAATTGGCTTTCCACGTTTTGGGGTCAGGCTCAGTCACTCCGGGCTTGAATTTGCCTGCAAGTGGAGCTGAGGTTATTTTCTGGTTTCCAAAGTGAGAGCACATCAACAACAAGCACAACGCCAGTTAGCGTCTCCTCACCTGTGTGGATGGCCCACTGTTTGAAAATACAGGCGTCTTTGTCCACCTCCCAGCCGTGGCGTGCTGCGTGCTTCCAGGGAATGGAGAACATTCTCTTTTCCTGATAAACAACAATGACAACATAAGCCATAAGACTCTCTTGTCACTATTTAGATTGCCAGCAGCCATGTGACCGAAACTTGTTTACATTTTTCCATCCCATCCAAAAACATGGTCATGGAAAGCAAAGGTAAGCAAAAACGAGAAAGAGCTCATTTTCTCCTACCTTGTCCACCCAGACGAGTCCGTTGATTGCATTGGAATCAATCTTGTCCTCCAGCCAGGGTCGCATGCGCATTCTGGATACAGGCATGGTTCCTAGATTGGTCCAGAGAAGAACTTGAGTTCACGGCTTGCCACATTTGTTCTTTACAAAATTCCACGGCTCATAATTTACGAAGGGGAAGTTGCAATAATTCACGCCAGCAAACAGCCGTCTTCTGCTTTCCCATGTCGCTTATGCATGCAGTTACAGTTCAGAGAGTGGAACTCACTCAGATAATAAACACCATTTGTCAAGAACTTGCAGCTTATATTATTATATAAGCAATTATATTATATTATCACAATTATATTACACTTATTATATTACATCATTTTATAAGTGAGCTATTATAGTGATTTCCATTAAATATGCTTCATAGAGAACTCTCTATGTTATAACCGTGCACTCTTTATGTGCACATACCCTTTTAAAAAAAATAGCTTTTAGAATAAAGTGCAGTCGGTCTGCACATGCTTTTAACCCACTACTGACCCAGTTTACGAACTAGTACAACACGCACACAACTGCAGAACTTTCGTGCAAAATTAAGTCCGTATGAGTTCATGTGTTTCACGCAAGTATCATCCAAAGCAAGGAAACAGCAAAAAAGAGAAACATGAAAAACATCCAGAAACACTTACTGAGTATCAGATGGGGGTGTCAGGTTATCCAAACAGATCAGGGTTGGAAACGACAAGCTGAAGTTTATTCCACTCTGTTAGATGTCTCTCAGTGAAGACTGTAAGAAGTGTGTCCTCGCAAGTTCAACCGATCTCCGTTTATAGTCTCACACTCAGCATGGGAGGGGGGCTTTCCCAGCGTAATGTATTGGCAGTGGCGGGCGCATGCGCAATGCGCTTTGTAATGCAGGCGCGCTCAGACTGAAGCAGCATGATTTCCGAGAAATCATGCTGTTGTGAGCTATGCAGGCTACGTTGGGGCTATACAGGCTGGTGGGGGGGAAGTGGTGTGTCTCACAGACACAAACACGCACACACACACACATATATATATATACACACATATGCACATACAACGCACAGCCGCCGAAAAAAGACATGACACTGCCAGTTTGGCCAAAGACCCCCCCTCACCTCTCTAACAGTTCAAACATCCACATGAAACAAGGTATATGTTGGACATGACAAATACATCAAAACAAACCTGCACGTGCATGCACCTACGCTACGTGCATACATGTTACATGTCCAAATGTGCCACTAATGTCCAAATGCTTTACGCCCCGTCCCTTTTTTCACAAGGAAGGTTTTGAAGTTATGGATTACTTTGCAAGTGGTCCTCAGGGCAGAGTCATGCTTGAGGAAGGTTAGAATCAGGTCAGAGCAAAGAAAGCGCTTGCTTTCCGGGAAATGGGTTGCAATGGGCCGACAGGGGGCGCTGTCGAGTCGGTCTAGTGACTCCGGGCTTTATAGGAAACAGAGCTGTTTATTAGAAACGGACGGGTCTCTGAGAGATAAAGGCATGCGGAGAATGCGTTTCAGAGGCACCTGGGACAGGCAGATGATTGAGGGAGGGGTTATATATATATATGTGTGTACGTATATAGAGTACACTGTCTTCATTCAGAAAAAGATAAAGGAAACCGTTTGGGGAAGTATTTTTGCCTCGGGGTCTTGGTCAAAAACAGCGCTCATCTCAGTGCGGAAGGCAGCGCAACTCGTGCTGAGGTGCGCTAAAGTGCGTGTTTGCGGACACGCGGATTGCGGTTGTTTTCGACTCAATCCCGGGATGGGGCGTGGCCCAGACGAGGGAGGGGCGGGGCTTTCCTGAGGGATTTCTGCTCTGTAAAGCACAGGGTTTTCCCAAAGCCTGGCCAGTGATTTTCCCCTCGGAATCCCATGGGTTTGCTGTCAAACTATAAAGCAATCCACTGTCGTGCTGTCACAAGCCCTTTCCAGTGCTCAGATGGAGTTATATTTACGTTTACCTTTATTAATTTATTATAAGTAGTAGTAGAAGAAAGTGCAGTGCCCCATGTAGTGACATGTAAAGACACTACAACACAGTGGTGTTTTATGTTTACTTTTATTTATTAGTAGTAGTAATAGCAGTAGCAGTAGTAGTAGTAGTGTCAGAAAACATTTCTGAGCCAAGAGGAAATTGCTTAAAAACCAACTGAGGTGTGCTCTTGTGCTGGCTGGGAATCAAACCTGAGTCAATTGCTTGGAAGGCAGCTATACTCAACACTATAATAGTAGTAGTAGTAGTAATAGTAGTAGTAGTAGTAGTATCAGTAGTAGAAGTAGCAGTAGTAGTAGTAGTAATTGTTATAGCAGCAGTAGCAGTAGTAATAGTAGTAGCAGTAGTAGTAGTTGTAGTAGTAACAGTAGTAGTACAAGTAGAAGTAACAAAAGTAGTTGTAGTACAAGTAGAAGTAGTAGTAGCAGCAGCAGCAGCAGTAGTAGTAGTAGTAGTAGTAGTAGTAGCAGCAGCAATAGTAGTATTAACAGTAGTAGCATTAGTAGTAGTAGTAGTAGTAGTAGTAGCAATAGTAGTATAGTAGCAGCATCAGTAGCAGCAGTAGCAACAGCAGCAGTAGTAGTAGTAATAGTAGTAGTAGTAGAAGTACGGTACAGTAAAGTGGTACCTTGTAGTAAATTATTATTAGAGAAGTAAAGTGGCCCCCGAACACAGCACACAGTGTGAACAGTGTGAAATTCTTTCTCTGTATTTAACCCATTCACCAAGTGAAGCAGAGGGCAGCCAGGAACACAGTGCCCAGGGAGTGCTGTTTGGGGTCGGAACCTTGCTCAATGGTACCTTAGTGGTGCCACTGGCTGTCCTGGAATTCAAACCTTCTGATCACAAGGGCAACTCCCTAACCACCAGGACACCAGCTGCCACTACTCCTACTAGTTCTGTTGTTATTAGTAGTACTAATAGAAGTGTTTTATTGTTTATTGATTAGAATTATTGGTCATTTTCAAAAGTTTAAAAGACTTTGTAAAATCTCCTGTTTTGTCTATAACCAGCCTCCTCAAAAAACATTTAATTTTAAACAACTAAACTTTTTTGTCATTGTTAAAAAAATTCAAAAAATTATTTTAAAAATCACAAAAAAAATTCCATGTCAGCAAGGGTGGGTAAAAAGTTCATAATATTTCATGACACAATAGATATCACAATATTTAGTGTTGATAAGATGTGTCAAAAACTACGAATGCAATGATTTTAGCCACAGTCTTTGTACAGAAACTTGACAATATAGGAGATATGGTCAGAAAAGCACACTAAAGTAATGCTGAAACCACACGTAACCAATTTGCGGCACTCAGGATGCAGATACTTATCATTATCATGATCAGTTACGTAACATTACACAGAATTGACAGACTGTATGTCTCATTACAGACAGAGCACAATTAGGCCTGTTTAAGTTCGTTTAGTGTGTGGAAATGTTCATCAATGTATTCACAGGTTCTGATGGTATTTTTAAATGGAATTTCTTGCCACACAAATAAGTAAAATGTGAACCTAAACAGAATGGAAGATTAAAGGAATCAAGATATTACATTAGGCCATACATCACTATGTAAGAGTCTAACAAAAGAAACAACACAATAAAATACTTAAGGAAAGCAAATAGCGCGTAGGTTCACGGCAGTCTGCTCTCCTGTGGTGTTTTCTGTTTGCAGCATCATGCTTTATTGCATAATGTATGAACTATATGCAGCTGAGGGAAGCTTTTTCTTTAGCATTATAGTGTTTCATGCCACAACAACAGACAGGGCAGCTGGTGGCCTAGTGGTTAGGGAATTGGCCCTGTGATCAGAAGGTTGTGGGTTTGAATCCCAGGACTGCTAGTGGCACCACTGATGTTACCTTGAGCAGGGTACCATCCCCACACCCTGCTCCCAGAGTGCTGCGTTTCTGGCTGCCCGCTGCTTCACTTGGTGAATGCAAGGCCTTCATTTAAGCATCTGCACCTCTAAAGGTCTCTGCAGGGCCCCCGGCACAACTGACTAGTCATGCAATGACAGTCTAACAAAATAAAAACAGAACTGAATAACTAACTGATGTGTTTGTTTGTTTATAACTATTAAATAATAATATAATAAATACTATATAATGATAATGAATCATAAATCATTATAACAATTAATTTGATACAAGAGACAGGGCATGTACTGACAGTCTGACTAAATTTATTGATTAATTCATGTTTATTTATATATGCAATAAAACACAAAAAGTAGAAATAAGAACTATTGTTAAATAATTATTTAATAAATACAATGATTATGAATGATAACTCTTTATAATAATTTATTACACATCATTTATTGTTTGAGCTCATTTAAGCAACTTTGAGTCACTATGTGTGTCCTCTGAAGTAGCTTTAAAGTGCTATACATGGTCCTTTCTAGCAACAGCATCTCTACTGACCTTAATTTATTGCACCTTAGAAGAAATTACAACACATGGCACTTTTATGTCTCTATTGTTCTCATATTACTGACAAATAGACTAATAAACTGAACATTGCAGTTATTGAGGATGGTCTCTTACGCTTGTGTGCAAAAGTGTGAACACCCTCTGTCCAATGACATGATTTTCTAAGTGCAAAACCTAAATACAGCATCTGGAATTTTGTAGTGCACAGTTTTCATTCACTTGCGAAGTTTAACACACTGACAAAATGTAAAATATAAAAGTGCTATAACTTTTACATTTTTTGCAGTCATGCTACTCATATAAGCCAAGTGGTCAACAGGTCAGGCCTAATGAAATCCAGTTTCTTAAACTGTCTGTGTCCAAAGATAACTTTTGCTAAGAGAGAGGACA
>JBBJLS010000023.1:2502471-2527002 GCA_037577275.1 Bryconaethiops microstoma
ATATGTGTGTATGTATGTGTGTGTGTAATATATATATATATATATATAATATATACTGTGTGTATATATATATATATGTGTATGTGTGTATATATGTGTATATATACACACACATTCTCACACACACACACATATATATATGTGTGTATGTATGTGTATATATATGTATGTGTATATATACACATACATATATACACATACATACATACATATATATATATATATATATATGTGTGTGTATATGTGTGTATGTATGTATGTGTGTAATATATATATATATATATATAATATATAATGTGTGTATATATATATATAATATATATAATATATGTGTATATATATATATATATTTTTTTTTTAAATTATTATTAATAATACATACACATACATAAATATGTGTATGTGCACGTGTGTGTCTGAGTGTATGTATTTATGTATGAAGACCTATCCAGAAAGCTCTACTTTTCAATTCAGATACGACTATGCCCTCTGGCATTTCAAGCTTCTTGATGGATTGTATGGAGTTCGACTCAGAATGCACACATCCTTTTGAGATTGTTCGCGGATCTGACATTTCTGGTATGTAGTTACTGTACAGATATGATTTGGGTGACGTTGTTGATTTGGGTGAACAAGCTATCTAATTAAATGCTCTGAAATTTTCCCCCTTTCTACGCTGAGATGAGGGCCCAAGTTTGCTCAGTGGATTTGAAGTGCTGGATTATTCTGTTCAAAACTCAACTCTTCTTGACACCGGTCATGCTATGAATATAGCCGTTCTTCAAACTCCAAGGCTGTCTCCCATCTTAGGTATTGTATACATGTTGACCCAGGACACATTTTACCATTTTAACACCATGAAACTGTTCATCACACACTAATGTGCAATATTACCATCTAATATGTATTAAATTTTTCAAAATCAACATGGTTAGTGAAAAGAGGATATCAAAAGTGTAGAGCATATTAGCTCAGGTTTTCAAATCTCTATTTTATATTTGTAAGTATACTATCTTTATCAAGCTGTATGCAAAGTCATTCAGAAATTAGGTTGAGAAATTTATTTGTTGAATTTTGGAGTCTTTGTTGTCTTGCGACTGACCTGCCAAGTGATGATTGTACCCTAATCTGGTTAAGTGTTATTGTAGGTTGATTATATGATTCACTGATTCCTGAGACAAGGGAAAAAATGTTTTCGGTCTTCAATTTATTTTTTAAGTACTTCTTTCATTTGAAATGGATGTGTACACCTAGGTCTTGGCTAACAAACTTTCTAGGGGAATTGGATTTTAATTCAAACACTTTTTATGAAAACTGACATTTCATAACTCTGAGGTATCAAAAAGCATCCTCTTTTAATTTGGTCAATTCTGCAATAGTGTACAGTTTTTAAATAAGTACCTAATAATGTGTTAAGTAATAATGCTTTATACAGTAAACCTCTGCTTATCACGGGGGTTACGTTCCGAGAGCACCCGCGTAAAACAAATGCCTAAAAATGCCTATTTTTATAGTGCAAACCCTACATATGCCCTCAAACATGCTCCCAAAACACTTTAATTTCATTTTTAAACTCTGCTTAATATGTTGCCCTTAAAGAAAATTTAAATGTAAACCTGTATTTGAACTGTAAATGTAAATACCCATATTACCCCCGTATAGACTGTATTGTAATTCATACATGGGTGTTTTCTTTGGTATAAGCAGGTAAATATTATAATAAATTAATTTATAGTAATAAAACATGCAGGGCTTTAAGAAGAACAAAACGAAAAACACGAGAACACTCAAGACGCTCCACAGGAAAATTCTGGACTGCAGCTGCCAGAGATGAATCACAGAGCAGCAGCCAATCAGCAGCAAGGAGAAATAATGTTCTCAGATTGGCTACTTCCAAACCTCCTGCCTCTGAGTAGAGGTGACTGCGTTTTTTTTTGCCTTTGTGACGTCTGGGCCTCGTCCACCACACCCCCTCGTCCTTGTGCTGGTTATTTGTGTTTGGGCCGGTGCTGAGCAGCGGAGGTTCATTCTGTTAAGGTGTCTGATGCCCTTGCTTACTGCTGGGCACAAACATAAATAACCAAGGAGTAACATTTCATCTCCTGGTGTTGACGTTTACTGACTGTGTTGACACACTTCATAGAGAAGATAACTGATTTAAGTATTAATTAAAACTATTATGGCTCACTAGAAAGTCAACTGGCAGACTCATAAGTCAACAGTTTCTAAATTAAAATGATTTTATTCGCTGTTATTCCCTACAGAAACCTGGAAGGTCATTTCATTTAATTTTTTTTCGTTACCAAGACCTACATGACTCAGGCATTGGGTAGCAGGTGCCGGACGGCTTGTATTCTCTGAAGTCTACATCAGGAGCTATGCTGTAGAGCTCTATTCTACAGCTTGATTGGAATTGCCATGCCTTGTTGGTTTCAGAAGAATGTCTGTTACTTCTATGTTTTGGGTAAACATTTGCCGAAGGACTCCTCTTACCTCTCCTCCATCAACTTTTTAATTTTTTCTTGCATTTCTCTTAAGTCTTTTCCTAGTTTTACTTCTCCCTTTCACTTGTGAAAGCTACTGCTTGTAGCTGCTTCTACAGTAGTATGGTTTACTAGTGGACTATCTGGGTGTGCCTACTTGCTGTGCTAAATTAGGCACAGCCCTGTGCTCTTTTGACCACCTCTGAGGATCCCTCTAAGACCTTCTTTTAAGGCCTTTCCCATCCGAATCATGTCTTGTACACTGGAGCCGTTTTGTCTTTCCTCACTCTTCAGCTACCTCCAGAAGCTAAACTAAAATGCCAGAATCGATTCCACAATTCTTGACTTGATTTTGACAGATTATTATACAGAACATTTTTCATTTAAAATATAAAAGCTCAAAACTTACAAGACCATGTGTCCTATTGTTGCATCCATCAGTAACAAGAAGTGCAAAAGCCTCGGGGTTATAGCTGACATAACTTTGTCTGATTTTTTTCAGAATTATAAGTTGACAAAGTTGACCGAGTGAGGACACAACTTTGATAGTCTTTTTTTTTTATGCATTATATAATTGAATGTGCACTTAACGTATATTTTTAAGATAGTCATGGCAGAAAGTGGACAGTACAAAGGAAAGTTCCGTTTACAGTTCAGTACAATTTTTTTTTTTTTTTTTTTTTTTTTTTTTCTTTGAGACCTCTTGCTGAGGACAGGTTAAACTGTATTTGCGTTGAGGGTACAGGGCCTGCACTTTAACAAATTGAAATCACATTATTTAAAAATGTATTAAATTAATTTCATGAGCTTAGTCTTTTTTTTTTTTTTCCTTCAAATTTCTTGATGTTTAAAGAAAACATCACTTTCATGTAGGACCTTATCTCAGGAATACATTATGCGCTGTGTTAATATTTACAGAGTATGTAAATAGTGTGTGTATGTATGTATGTATATCTAGATTGATAGATAGATAACGCAAAGTCTGACAGTTAAACTGTTCCTACAGAGCTCTCACCTGCATTTGGTGGACAAGCACCGGATTCACCTTGCCTTTCACCCCCCCGGCATATGTCACCTCTAAGGTAAAGTGTGCTTTCAGTTCTAATTTTTCACTCTGCTTTGCTTTAGGTAGCTTCAGTGTGTAGACACAATTTTTTTATGGTTTACGATTGGCCTTTTAAACCTTCTTCTGAATCGTTAGCAATGAAAATTCCAGATTATAGTTTGTTCACTGTAGAGGATGTTTACAATCATCTTCACCATCTATACTACAATCATTTTAAATTGCCCTTCATTTTGCCCTTGGGACATTTTTCATAATAGTTCAAGGGCTGACATTTTTCTTGTACATTATTTCTTGGCCTGAGGTCCTTTCACTGGAGGTAAAGGAAAAGAGTCTCTAGTGAGATAACTGACAAAAGAAGGACCTTCATTTATGCGGTTCCCCTTGGAGGAAAAAAACAAAACGAGAACTGAGTTAGTTCTGCTTAAATTTATACAAAAAGATTTATAACTGTAAGGTGCACAAGTTGAGACTCCGGTGTGACACTCTCTAGCTGGTTTGATAGACATGAGAGCACCCTGAGACACCAGTGCACCTCCACTCCAGTCAACAAAATTGAGTGTAGGAGAAAAGTGGTGGAGCGACAACAGCAGTGTCCCAGTTTACTTGAGTTCTCTGTGCCCACCAGCTCCCAGGAAAAAAAAAATCATTATAAAAAGCCTCACTAAACAAGTAGGTTTTCAGCCTGGACTCCTGAATGGTATTTGGAAGGGCATTCCAGATCTGGGGGCTTCATATGAAAAGAGTCTTCCCCCAGCTGAAGCTTTCATAATTCTGCGGATGAGCAAATAGATCTGATTGACTGCGAAGGTTCAAAGTAAGAAAGTTGACAGAGGTGTTCGGGTGTTCGGCCATTCAATAGTAGAATTTTATAGTCTATTCGAAATTTGAGCGTAAGCCAATGAAGTCTTAATAATATTGGTCGAAATTCCTGGTTCTAGTTAGGAATGTCTTTGCCACATTCTAGACTAATTGAAGCTTATTTAGGTTCTTGTTGGAACAACCTGAGGGGAGGCTGTTACAGTAATTGAGTCTAGAGGTAATAAAGGCGTGAACTAATTTTTCTGCATCATGGAAGGATAGTGCATTTCTTAGCAATATTGCACAGTATTTTACTTTGGTGGGTGCTGAGGATTCTCCATTAACTCTTAGAAACTGATAGCAATCAGTCAGGTAAGATAGGATAACGCTGTTCGAGTGACTCTTTCCAACCTTTCTTTATACTTTAGAATTAAACAAGCTGCTTTATCCTGTAGAAATATAAACAAGGTTTTTTTATTTTGAGTTATAATTTGATTTTGAATTGTATAATAACAGAAACCTGGTTAGTAGAAGGCAGAAGAAATAGCAACACAGTTGGGACAAATTACTTTTAGCATTTCCGATTCAGCTACTTGCTAGCTACTGTATAAACACAATTTGGGTATTTGCTAGTTAAACTTTTATACCATGGATATATTTACCCCAGTAATATCATGATAACTTACGTGGACTTCCTTGGATGTAGTCCTTGGTCTCAAATGCAGTAGTGTGGCTTCAACTGTCCTGCTGTAGTGTGCAGCATTCAATAAATTCTGTGTATGCGGTTTGATTTCTAATGAATTATAGCTCCAATGGCTAACTTTGTTGCTCTATTTGTAGGTTCCCAGATATTATATGTCTGCAGGATACACCAGGATCAGCAAAAACTACAGGAGGTATTTCACTCTCTGATTGACTTTCTCAGTATTTAGTGTGTGGCAGCATAGATTGCAGATCTTGCAAATTAGTGTTGAATTTGTTCTACAGACATCAAAAGGTTTGGAGCTGATGAAACACCTCTTGAAAAGAAACAAGCTGTGCCATTACCTTCTGATTTGAAAAAAAAGGTAATATCTTTGTAAATGCCTATGTAGTGTAGTGCTTTATCCCAGAACCAGGAGCACCTGCGTATAGTGAAAAACTACATTGTGATGTGGCAAAAAAAGTCATAAAACTGATTAGTGAAGGGTCAAAATGTGAGGAATGCGTCAAAAGGCAGCAGCAATGAGAAATAAATAGCGTTCTCTGATTTGGCTACTTTCAAACCTACAGCGGTATTCCACCGTCCCAAGATACGCTTTCTTTGTGTTTCTCTCCACAGTAACAAATAGTCATTTTTTATATGGAAATGTGGCTGAATTTAGGTTAATATTTGTTACAAAATTGGTAAATTATGTTTCTCTTAATTCAGCACTTAACTGTATGAAAATTTATATATTGCCACGAAAAAAGCTGTGACGTCCGCCACAACCCCCCCCGTCCTTGTGCCGGTTGTTTGTTTGGGCTCAGTGCTTGGCAACCCAGCAGGAGGATGAGGGCGTGTGGCTTCACAAAGCAAAAATAATTCAGCACCTCTGCATGGAACAAACTTATTGCAGAACATTTTTTTTTTATATAACTATTTCAAGGTTGGTTTTGAAGTATGCCTTGGATGTTATGTGGCACATTAGCTTCAATAATGTCGTGATTCTTAGTGGGATCCTTTCCTGTGCCACTAGCTAAAACTCGTTGGTCCGCTGCCATAGTTAACACCTGGCAAGGTGTTTTTACTTTTTTTTTAAAATTTTTCCCCCTAACATGTGTTTAGTTATTGTAGCCTCTGGTTTATCCAAGAGCTGTTGCGTACTTCAGATGATGACTTTCGAGATGACAGATCACAGTTATGGTCACAACTTCTTAAAGACCCTTTCATGAAGATCCATGGCATCACTATCTCTGTCCCAGTCAATTTTTCCATAGGCCTTTGGCTCTTATTTCTGTATTTTCTTTTGGACTTCCACGACTTTTTGACATCAGTTATTCTCCTTAGTGAAACTTGAACAGCAAGTGTTTTTTGAGATTTGTACTCGGGTGATGTGAAGTATGTTTTTTTTTGTTTTGTTTTTTTTTTTCCCCCCTTTTCAGCCACCTTCACAGTACGTACTAAAATGAAACTCTAGGACCATGGTGCAACACAAAGAACAAAATACAAACACCACAAGACTACACAAGTGCAGGCAGGACAGCACTAAAGAGAGTACAAGGGCAGCCGTGCAATAATTTTCAGGTCTAGACAATGTACAGTGTAGCCGACTGGAGCAGTAACATCGCTAGTATGAGTGAACACAGTACAGATACTTGTATTCTAGTGACCGTTGTTAAATGTGCAAGAAATGCTAAGATTGAGGTAGACAGCAATCAATAAATGCAAAAACAGTAAGTAGCAGTAGCAAGGGGACTAGAAAAAAATGTGCAGTATATAAAAACAGTATTTACAGTAGCAGTTCGGGAGTAAGTTTTGTGTATGGCGGAACAGTTTAGTTTGTATGCAGTGTGGAAGAAAAGAAGAGGTTCGGTTTACAGTGAGTGTTCTCTTGAAGTCAACAGTCATCTCTTTTGTTTCGTCTACATTCACATGGAGTAAAGTTTTCCGTCGCTATGATGGATTTCTGTCGACTGAGTGCACTAAAGGTTAATAATAAGATTGGTGCAGATCTGAAGGAATGAAAATGGGAGGGGAGACAAAGTTCTGGAAAGGCTGTCTCTCTCTTTGGTTTAATTACGGTTTAATTATTCTTCCTAAAAGTAAACTTTGTGATTTTTGGCAGTTCGCTTAAACATTGATGGCTGGGGTAGCCAACAGGCTGCAAGCTATTTCCCAATGCTTGTTTAAGATGACACACTTAATAGTAAGGAAAATAATTCCCCAGCTTTTTAGTGCCACATCAGCCTCAAAGGCTTTTAATGTCCCAGATCAAAGACTAGATCTGCAAATGGGTGAAATGGCATGGGCTTCTTGTTGTCTGGCATAATAATAATAGGGCATAATAGACTAGTAGTAGTATATTTGACGTTTTCAAAAAAGATCGGAATAGAACGTATTTATGATTGGAAGTCAGTGGTGTATCATGAAGTGTCTCATTTGCTAATGTAGCTAAAAAAGGTAAGAAAACGGTGGAGAAAACCCATTGCTTAAGTAGATAAAGAAGCCAAAACTCCGAAGCTCAAGATTCAGGACAGTGACTCGGTTGTTGCAAGTGCTGCGAGAGCTTATGCGCTGTTTAAAAATAATTAACAGCCGTTTTGTAGTCCATTTTCTTGCTGTTAACAGAGGAATGGACCTGGGAAGCTGCTCTAAATTTCCCGTATTTTAGGTCAGGATCTTGGGAAAAATCCCTTATTTTCAATGCTGAAAATTGACAGGTGTTGCCTAAGTGTATGCCTAAAGTAGATTGGAGCAGCACTTTTTATGAGCGACACTCTGCAGTATTCAGCCTGCTTTAAAATGAGTTTAGGCTCTTTGTAAACGTGGCTATGAAAATAGTCGGTAAAGCCTTATTTTACAGGACACATTTTCACCAGGCCATTAGTTTTGGCGTCTCCTCTCTGTACATCACCTCATTGTTCCCACTGATCAAGCCCACTATGGTTGTGACCTCAGTAAATGTGGCAAGATCTGCATTGCTGCACTGTTGTGGATCAACAGCATGAACAGCAGAGGGCTGAGCACATAGCCTGGGCTCAGTGTGGTGGTGCTGGAGATGTTGCTCCCTATCCGGACTGACTGAGGTCTCCCAGTCAAAGTCCAGCATCCAGTTGCAGAGGGAAGTGATCAGACCCACTTTTGCTTTGTGGAGTAAATTATTGTTCAGATTGTAAATGGCTTGTCACCCTGAGAGGGTGACTTAATTTATGCAGTGGAATCGATGGTAACTAGGGGTGGGCAATATACCAAACATTCTCGATGTATCTCGACTTGTTCCATGTGCAATGTAGTAAATGACTATATTGTGACTACTGAGTATAAATTCTAATTTTAAACAGACAGCATGTACTTCGCTTTGGAGTTTCGCTTCTCTGCCTTCTCTCAGCAGACAGCTCACTCCCCCGCCCGTCCCTAAAACTCGTAGCGCATGTGCGTTTTGTAAAGAGCTCATGGCCGCAATAACAAAACATATAGCCAAAGATATGGTCCCACTTAGTATAGTGGAAAAATCACTTGACCCAGGGCATGAATTTGCCTGGTCACAAATGTTTTGCTGAGAAAGCGCTACCGGAGTTGTACTTTTCAGTGAGCGACACTCTGGCCAATCAGCTAACAAATGTAAGCCACTTCTCTACAGCTGCTGATCTGTGGTCCAGCAGAACGTGTGAACCTTCTCAATTTAACAGTACATTGCATCCACAAGTGGGAGTTGAACAGTTCGTGCCTCCAAATGCACTTTTTCCCGGATGATCATACAGGAGAGATGACATGCTCTCATGTCATGGAACTTGTCAGGAACTTGTTTAGTGTGCATCACAACGGATAATGAGGCTAATACGGTCAAAGCTGTGAGCCTGAATGAATGCACAAGACTAGAGCGTTTTAACCACCGTCTGCATCTTACCTGGTTTAGGTTTCCCCTAATATAACCATTTTTATTATTGTTTTATTAACGGTAATCAGGTAACTAAGACAGCTTCATAATTTGTCACGCGCATATAAAAACTAAGACTATTTTGTCATTAAATTAAAAATTGTGTGGGTATTGTTTTTCACGCAAATAAAAATATGTAAAGCATATATTGTCAAATATTTGGTTGAAGTTTAAAATCTGTGTGAGATTTAATAATAATTTTTATAATTGTAATTAGGAGTGTTTGATAGTGTGACTGACTGGCTTTGGAAAAAGAAAGAAGTGAGGCAGATGTGGCCATAAGATGGGTTGAATTTGTTGTACAAGATGTCAAATAAATTGAAGTGAGCTAAGTGAGGCTATTATTGTTTTAATTAGGCCTGAGGTGCCTTGTATGTACATTGTCCTAAACGCCACCGTATAGATGGTTCTGTTCTTGCTAAAGCTTTTTTTTTTTTTTTTCTTCAGGATATTAGGTCATATTTTTGATTGCTATGTGACCATTGTTACACAAGAACATTACAAAGAAGTTAAGTAAAAGACATTGAAAGTCTAATGTTGATTATTCATTTGCTATATTAAACTGTGGTTTAAAATAGCTTGCTATGTTAAACTTTGTTTAAAGTAGAGCATTTACTGTATATATCTTTTCCTTAAATTCATTAGATTATTTTATGCAATAAAGGGCCAAACTTATACAGTGTTTTGGAGGAAATTTCAAGGTATCAAAATATATATTGTGTATCGTGATATGGCCTAAAAATAATATTGCAATATTTTTAAGATATATCACCCAGGCCTAATGGTAACTATCAGTTTCTGGCACCTTATGAAAAAATGGGATTAACTGAAAGGGAGGCCAAACAATTGCACATGCCACTTTTTGCAAAGATAATTAGTTTAGCAAATGGTAATTTTGCATTAAAACAGAAATTTCACTTCAGTTTGTCCCATGCCGAGGTGGTGTTAGCAAATTTTTGCTTAGTAAAACAAATTATTTTTAAATATTTTAAATTATTTTTTTTGTCAGTTGGATAAGTAATGTTTTTAGTGTGGAACGTTATTGTACAAGGTTTAGTAAGACCAACTATTATCAAATAGCAGTTTCCAGTTTTCTTGTGACCTAAAGTTTCATTGAGGCAAAAGTGATGATCTGAAATGTTCATTCTCTTCATGTAGACTTCTAAAGACCGTAAAACGGTGAGCTTCAGCGATGATCTAAGTGTACGCTACATAACTCCAATCCGGCTTCAGGAGGCATTGAATACCCAGAGAGGGACAAGGAAGGAGATAACCGAACCCAAAATGCCTTTGGGGCATGGAAAAGTTTTTGACTTTGCTAATGAACGGGAGAAAAAAGCTTTTTTTAAAAGCCTGAAAAGAAAGACTTTAGACTTGCTGTTCCCTGCTAAATTGGTAAATAGACCGCTTAGCTGTATATTTGTGAAAATATGTTTGCTGTTTTGTGTGATTTAGTGATATTTATTGATAAATGCCAAATAGTATGGCCCAGGGGTCTCAGAACCAGAATGAGAGAACCCTGTTTAGCGTTGATATTTGCTGCAGTAATCTATACATTTTTGTCTGTTCTCTCTAGGTTCTGGAGGCTGACTTGTCTGAGGAGGACACATTGGAAGTAGGACAATGTTATTCAATTGTGTGTGGACCTAACTACTGTACACTTGGTGAAAACAACCAGCAGAGGGCAACCTAATCTGTAGTAAAAATGCCACTGTTGTGTCTTCAGAGTCCCAAGAGGAAGTAAAAAGACCTTAAAGCGAAATGAGCCTGGAAATCGAAAACAACTTCTGGAGGTTTCTGACAATGTAAGCGGTTCAGTCTTCAGCAGTGAAAACAAGTGTGCCATGTGATGCTGTCAGTTCAGTTCGAATGTCATGCATTGAAGAAAATGTTATGTTTAATAAACAAGTGTTATATTTCATATGCAAAAAGAAAATAAAAAATTGAAATTGCAGTGTCAAGTAGGGTTATTTCAACGTGTTCACTAATAGGAAAACAAACATACAAGTTGTGCCATAACTTTTTACACAGGACATATTTTCCTCCAAAGTATGTGAAATTCAGAAAAATAAACTTAAAATGTGGAGAGGTGTTTTCTCTTGGGAGGGTGTGGATATATTTTCACATAGAAACTCAAAACATAATTGCTTCAGAGGTGCCCAAGCGTTTGTATATGATTATATAAGTAGTGATATATATGACATTATGGGTCGGTTTCCCAAACAGGGATTAAGCCTAGTCTTGGACTACCTTTTTCTTTTCAATGGAAAATCTCTATTCACACTCTCCACCCAGGACTAGTCTTAATCCCTGTCCGAGAAACCGACCCTATAAATCTGTAAATTCTTACTCTGTTTTTAACTCATTCACCAAGTGAAGCAGTGGGCAGTCGGGAACACAGCGTCCAGGGAGCAGAGTGTGGGGACAGGACCTTACTCAAGGGTACCTCAGAGGTGCCACTAGCAGTCCTGGGATTCAAACCCACAACCTTCTGATCGCAGGGGCAACTATGTTGTGGAAAAGATTTGAAAATATGTGGGACAAGGGGTCTGGAGTGTAACTCATTGACCATAAACTAGTAAATGAGGTTAAAGATTAAACATGTATAAAATTGAGGCCCTTGGGTGCATATTTGCAACATTATCAAAGTTACCTCACTGTTTTCATCTAGCCTGCCAAAAAGTATAAATTATATAAACAAATGTGAGGAGAAGCTCAAGCATGTATTTGGAAGATTTCTAAATGTGCTCTAGGCTGGTCAGTTGAAAGCATTTGCCTGTCCTGAGCACACTGACATTTTAATGGTTTAACCGCAAATGCTGCTTCGATACTGCGTTGACTACTTGGATGTGTAGTTTTAGTAAGGGATAGGCTTTAGAACCGTGTGCAGTTTGAGGTTTGAACCCCAAAATGTGGCTTCTCAGAGTAGCTTCTTTAACCCACCAGGCACTCTGTGTATTTAGGAGCAACATTTATCCCGAAAAATGTTAAGTATAGTGGCCCTGTGTGTTCACATGTGACCATAGGGGCATTTTACAGTTCCCTGGATAAACCTTGCATAAGTCCCTGATGGATTTAAGAAGCTGATTTGAGAAGCTATATTTTGGAGGTTAGCAGAAAAAGGGCTGTGTTTTTGATGGAATGATAAACATGGCAGTGATTAAAGAACAAACGGAATAACCAGCGTCCTGATGTGAAGGAAACTGGCTGCATTGAGGTATGTCTGACGGTTCATTAACAACTGCTGACATAAGTTTTTTTTTTTATTTATTTATTTCTATTGTTTGTTTCCTTCACATCAAGATGCTGGTCTCTAAGAAATTGCAAACGCAAAGGTGTGCTTTAAAATTACTATTGTAAGGCAGTTCACAAAAATGTGTTTCCTTGCCATCTCCTGCTATAAAATGTATTGTTCATGCCTTGGACATGATCATGATAAGGGGCGTGTAAGTTGCAGTTTTTGGCGGCGCTCACGAGTAGCAGCTCATAGCATGTACAGCGTTAGCTTGCTGTTCTGTGCCCGAGCTGGAGCTCATAACCCTGCATAAGTTATGACTGTACGTTCCTTACTCGCTGAAGTTCAGTAAAGTTCATGAATGGAAGACTCCTTGTGTGCAGTGATTACCACCCACGCTCATCCTGGCTGGCCGCTAAACCAGACGAGCTGAACACGACACTAGTATGTTTCCAATTTCTTAAAGACCAATTACTTAACATAGAAGTGTTTTTCAACTACTATTAAAGTGTTCTTATAATGACTATTTTTATTTGTTTCCTTCACATCTGAACGCTGGTAATTAAAAAAAAAAAATGCAAACACTATTGTTTGCAGTGTTTTATTCACCAGTCATATTGTGACGGAAACAAACCTTAAATTGAGGTCAGTCTGACAGTTCGTTAACAACTACTAACATAAACGTTTTTTTAAAAAAAACGATTCTAGTTACTATTATGTTTGCTGTTTTTATATGCATTATTTTATGGCGCGTGCAGAGCTCGTCGAATCGACGTTCGAGTCCCCAAAACATCAACACGACGTTCCAGGGGGAGCACGTGGTGTCTGGACAAGAATAGCAGCCAATGGGAGGGGCGGTGTGGAGCAGCTCGTGTGACTCACGCTGTCATATGACCGGGCCAGGGAATGGAGTCGGGTCCGAGGAGCGCGGCGTGTCTTAGGACCTGAGGAGGGACGCAGGACAGGGGGCACGGTTATTTACACCGATACACACTTTAATGTCGAGATATTCGGGTCCAGCATGCCTCCCACGCTGTTTCACAAACTCTTCAACAAAAGAAGCGCCTTTTCTCCTCCACCCAAATACAACAAGGACGACCCAGCCTTCAGGTACGTGTTCCTGCTCCCCTTCCACATGGACGCGGCAGATAATCCGAGATAAAAACGCTTCTCGTGTCGACTTCCATGCTGTTTATTCCCCTAAAAGCGCGAGAGCTGTTGTTGACTGCACGCACACTTGAAACATGGACAGAAGTATTGGGACGCTTTACCAGCACACTAACAGGCACCGTGTATTCAAATACGTAGATTTTAATGTGGAGTTATAACAGCTTCCACTCTTCTTGGAAGGCTTTCCACAAGATTTTGGAGATTCTGTAGGAATTTGTGCCCATTCATTCTGTAGAGCATTTATGGGATCAGGCAGTAATGTTGGACGAGAAGGCCTGGATCACAATCTCCGTCCCAGTTCATCCCAAAGGTGCTGGATGGGGTTGAGGTCAGGACTCTGTGTGGGCCAGTCAAGTCCTTCCACACCGAACTCATCCAACCATGTTTTTACGGAGCTTGCTTTGTGCACCGGCGCACGGTCAGGCTTGAATAGAAAAGGACATATTCCAAGCACTGTGTCCACAAAGTTGGAAGCATGGCGTTGTCCAGAATGGCTTAGTATTCTGAAGTATTAAGATTGTCCTTGACTGGAAATAAGTGGCCACCTGAATTCAATAATTGAGGTGTCCCAATACTTTTGTCCATTATAGTGTATCTGTGTAACGACGTACGTACGTACGTATCTGGGAGAAATGTTAAAAAAAGCCAGACATGCAAGACGATCTAGAAGGTGGCGGGATGATGTAAAAGTGAAGAAAATGAAGTAAATGTTGACTGTTTGGTGGTGTTTGGAGGCTGGAAGCTGCAGCGTGGCTGTGAGAGGGTGATAAAGTTGAGGCTTGGCTCAGTTTACCTGAACACAGCACGTGACTCCCACTGCCTTGTTTTGTAATTCACTACCAAATACATGGGATTAAAATATGTAGGGCTTTTTTCATTTGCGTCGATTTGTTGATTGTCTTTTTTGTTCGCCTGGCTTGAAGAAAGCAGTAGTGAAAGCTGTTATTTAGTCCAAGACCATAACAACAAACCCTGGGCCGCATATAGAGTGTCGTTGCATTGGTTATACTGGTTGTATTGGTAACTGGGTTTCTTTGTGTTGTGGATGCATGATGATCTGTAAACATCAATCTGAAACAATGCCCATGTGTATGTGCGTGTGTAATGTGTGTGTGTGCGCGCGCACAAAACTTATTTATTTATATATGCGTGTGTGTATGTACACGTGTGTGTATAAATATGTGTATATGTGTGTGCATGGAGGTATATGTATATATCTGTATATACAGTTTGGACTTGCACAACCATGATCTGATTGCATTGTATATAGCATTATCCAGATTTCAAAATTAAGGAGAGCTGATTTTGGTATAGGAGCTGTGGATATACAGCTAATTTAAACACCCTTGGTAAACACAGCTGGCACGGAGCATGCCAGTGTGGATGGGAGCTTTGGACTCTCAGTTGAGAGACTTTAACAGCACAAACGTAGCGGCCTTTACGTTGCTCTGAATTTATCATGTAATCTTCTGGGAAGAATGTGGACGAACCCGTCGAAACATCTGTGTTGCTTTGCATATTAGAGGCAATTTATCCACATTCTGGATGTGACGTAGATCATTCTTCATAATTTCTCCATTTACTTCATAATTTAAAAGATCATTGCATGTGTAATTCCTGAGGTCACAATAAGTGAATAAATACGTCTTTTTTTTTTAATATGTTAATCAATGTCATGGATTGTCTGAAGCAGCTTTTTTTAATGAATTAATTTTTTCAAGCAATTGAAATAAATTAGTGCAGAAAGTAAGGCACCACCTTACTGAGATGCGTGGACAAACATCACATGCCCAGTTAACGGCTCAGTTATCCCCTTTCTATTCCTACACAGGAACAGAAATATAAACCAGTTCAGAGTGGGTAGACACAATGAAATAGAGCTATAACTGAACAGTTTGTGAATTTGTGGGTTGACATTTGCGTGAAATTGTCCCTATTGAAGATTTTGATGACCGAAAAAACACATTTTGAGGTAGTGGCAATTCCCATTTTTTTTGCCTTGAAGGATGCATTTTCTCATTTGGAAATCAAATGACTGTGATGATTTTCCATATTTTCCGCAAACATTCTAATTTCATATATGCATATGTCCTGTCAAGACTGGCCTGAGGGTTTTGGATGTCTCTAGTGTGTTGTTGTTTGCTACACATGCTGTTTGTGCTGTGATTCATGATCTTTCTTTGTCCATTTTTATGAATGTTGGAAAATTAACAGGGGACAGCCATTCCAGGATACCCCAGTTCATAGAAATTCTTGAAATGCTTGATTTGTTCGTAGTAGTTTTGGAAGATTTTGCGGAGCTTTTTGATTCTGCACTACTTTTCGCTCACACATTTTACCCAATACTTCAACAGTCATCTGGTGTTTGGTTGCCATGGCGGTAATGTCTTGAGTAATTTTGGAATCAGTATTAATTGGTGGTCACCGACTCACCTTCTGAAGTCATTCAGATCACCAGTTTGGTTAATCATTGTCGTGAGAGTTTCATTCATTTAGGTTTGTACTTTTTATAACCAATAAAAGATGACTATTAGGACCAAAACAATTTGAAGATCCAGACTTTCGTTCATCCTATTATTTGTTACTATACTTAGTTTGTTTTCACCCCTTTTAGAAAATTACTTTATAATGATTTCCAATAAAAGAATATTAAATCAAGGGCATTTTTAGAAAGACAAAAAAAAATCTAGTCATAACCATTCACGACTAAACAAGTACAGTCTCTCGTTTAGATGATGTACTTAAATACCAACACAGCAGCTTTCTAAATTCAAACAAATTTAGTATAAAATGTAGATGGCAGAACACTGACTTACAGCAAAATGTGATTTATCTAAAAGGGATATAAAACTTGTGTGAAACTATTAATGTTATTTCAATACTGTCTACATTAATTACAGTTGTGGGATTAACCTCGTGATCTCAGTCGTCTAATCTGTAAAGATGGACATGACTGGTAGAAATTGTATCACCCTGAAACAGTGTCAGGAACCACTTAAGCAAGTCTATTTAAGTTTACTTAACTCCTGATAATTTAAGGCAGGAGAATTTAGACTTGGACGTACCTTTCAATTGGGTGATAATCGGTAGGGTTTAAGCTTCCATTACTTACTGGCTACATTAGCCTTTCACAAAAATAAAGTCAGTTTGGACAGGCTTGTCTTGGCTCACCAATTGCATTTGGCTCAAAGGAAAAAATTGGGTACATTTTCTCCCTTTAAGGTAACTTGAAGGATCGCCGTGTTTCTATTCATCAAGATCCAGGCCTGCACTATACTGGAGAATTCCAGCGAGGGCAGTTAAATAGGTGACCCTACCCTAAGAAAAGCCCAAAGCACTGCTCACATTTCTTTGGCTCAGGGAGACACAGGGTGACATACTGCACATCGTTCGGACCAGCCAAAGGCTTTTGTGTGCCCTGCTGCTCTGGCACTGGCCCCCTGTCAAGTATAGGGTCTCTGCATCTCCACTTGACACATGGGAACCACTTTTTTGGCCAGTCGAGTTCTCACTTTAAATTTTAAACTTGCTCTTCCTTTTGCCTTGAATGAGATGTTTTGTTAGAGAGTCGAGCAACAGAACACATCGGCATCATTTTTCACCGAGACTGGTTTGATGTCTGAGCCGGACCATGTTCCATAGAGGAACAGAGTGAGCGAGTAGGACAAAACTGTTAACGATTTACTTTATTTACACTTTCGCCAAACCGTTACTTTAGGTCAGCTGTTTTCTTTGGATGCAGGTTAATGCAAAAAGTGTTTCATGTTGTCCATCTAGCCCGTGTTCCTCATTTTGCGTATCATTTTGAAAGATCTAACACGTACAACTGCTTTCAACATGCTAAAGCAAGAGTGCCTGTGCACAGCCAGCAACTCGCTGGCCTCCACATTTGAGAGAAGCGAACATCGGATCTCAGTTTTGTGCTGGTAATTTTAGATGTCACAAGAAGCTCGTTTCATAATACCGTGTCCCGTGTTGGGCAGAGCTTCATTCATCATGGTCTTATAGCATGTTTGACAGAGGCCTGTAAGAGCCACCTGAAAAATTGGAGCCCCATCTTAAACTTTACCTGTATATTATTTCATTCGCACACAGAGACCCACTTTTTGCAGGTTTAAATGCCATATACAATCATTTGCTTTTGAATGATAATTTTCTCTCCATATTCTATTCAGTTGAACAGGCTGTCTATAAGGCTGTGTATATGTATGTGATGTGTGTTCTGATTGATTGCCCTATATAGTGCCTCCTTCCAATAGCAATGTGAATTGTCAGCTACTTGTCGTTCTTGTGCAAAACTACGGTAGCAATTGGTGGCATAAGCTGATGTGGACGTTTCAAGCCTGCAGTAGCCGCATTTCCAAGTGGTAACACCACTTCCCATCATTTTCTTCTCAGGGCTATTTAAAGTTGTCCTTAGACTTCTTAGAACTGTAGGATCATGGTAAAGAAATGATTTAGTGTAACTTGTTACTTCCTTTTTTTTTTTTTTTTTTTTTAAAAAAACACCCAGCCTACGTTAGTTTTGCTATATGTAATTTTTCCTGTTGTGAATGTTCACTTATTAAATGTTATTAAAGGACCGGTACAAGTTTTTCATGAGTTAACTATGGCTCAGTGAAAGTTTCCTTTACTCCGACTTACCCTAATATTAGTCTAAAATATGTTTTAAATGTTAAAAATCTCATTCACATTAGTTTAGTCCTAGTCTAGGCTTAATTCATATTCAAAAACCAACAATTCAGATTTTGCTCACTGGACTACATGTCAGCTGTTGATGCCAAACGTTAATCTATTCAGTTGTTTGTTGTGCAAACCAGCAGTCATAATATTTAGGGCCCGTGTGAGACTTGGCCTTATCTGATGTTTATAGTAACAGCTGTTTTGATTAAAACGTTTTATTGTTTCAGTCTGAGTTGTGTTGATAAGACTTCCTTGAAATTTTAACATGCCCCTCTAAAGTGTGCTGAAAACTATTTAAATGGGACGAAACTGAAGCTACTTAGTGCTCTGATAGAGGAGCAAGTGCACCAAAGTTAAATGGCCCATTTGAGGTAAAACTGATTCATCCTTACTCTTAAAATAAGCTTCATGTCATGTAAACACTTCAAAAATTTAATGATGTGTAATTTGCCACCCAATGCACACTACTATCCGTATTTGGAAGCCAAATGGCAAAAATAGCCTGTGGATTATAAATGAACTGTTTTTGTGCCCACCTGTTTGATGTGCAGGTATTTGGCTTATTGATCATTCCAGGTATAATGAGTGTTTCTGTAATGCTTTCTGAATAAAGTACAATCAAGGACAGCCAAGCAGAACAGTCTTGATTTTCATTTTAGTCTTGAAGACGTAATGAACAGAAACAGCCTGATTGATTGAGGAATAAAACGAGGTTGGAACATGGTCATGTGCCATCTAAGAAAAAGATCAAATGTAAGGTGTGGACCCATTTACGCTCTGTCAAAATGGGTAAAAATAAACTAACCGAACAATGACAAGACAGTCTTGAGCCATACTGCCGTGATTCAAATTCTGATTCATTTAGACTTCAGCAGACACAACACAGGATGAAACCAGGAGTCATAGAGTGAAATGATTATTATCTGGATTCATGTGATTCATAACAGGTTGGTGTGCTCTGAGGCTTTTAACTTGACCAGTTCTGGAATGTCTCGATGTGACATCATCCGCCACTGGTGCATCATGTGAGTTTGGAATTCATCAGTCATCACCTGAAACATGATTTACTGTAGGGTAGCAGGGGTAGTTTTTTTTTTTTTTTTTTTTTTATGCAGGAAGAAGCTGTGTTTCCATCTGAAACCTCCAAAGCAAACATTAAAGTGGTGTTCCTCATTGACGAGTTAAAAATTGGATGATGGCCTTTCAGAGAGTAGAAAAAAGTGCGTTATGGATGCGAAGTTTTTTTGAATTGGGAAATCACCTCCAACACACAGTGCTAAATTGTTATCTAGAGTGGCTACCTGAGAGAGAGATGATCGTTTCACATGAAACTTTACTTGGCCTTGTAGTTCGGGAAAGTTCTTGCTGATTGATAGTTACTCTGTCTTTTCAGAGGGAGAGGCCGTGAAGTATACTTACTTTTCTTTAAAATAAATAAATAAATAAATAAATAATAATTAAAAAAAAAATCTCCTTGCAGTAACCACAGTGATTGAAGTTTTCCCTCTTCTATAAATGATTACCCGTGTCGGGTGCAACGTTTTAAAAAGACAGGTAGATTATGCAGAGTTGTGTCCTGGATAGAACCAAGTTTGACAGCCCTTGTGTGGACGTAAACTGGGTGAATGTGTATGAACGTGTGTTGGAACTTTAGTCATTATTGTGATACTGGCCTTTGTAATACTGGTATATAAAAATTAATTATATTACAGAGAATTTTGCTATGTCACAATGTAACCACTACGAATATTTCATCCATATTATATAGTTGGTCTGTCTGTCTGTGTGTGTTTGCACTTTGTTGAGTGGGTGAGGAGGGGCTGGTAGGCATCTACTTACAGCCCTCTCAGAAAGCATGATTGCGCTGAGCGACCTAGCAGGGTTTCGTTTTCATCCAGAAGTATTCCACAGTTGTAGCCAGGCCACGGACTGGAAAAATACCCGCTGCAGGCACTCAGGATGATCCCAGCTAGCGGGCAGCAGTTGCATCATGGATTTTTTTTCTTTATGCAACTCATGCTTTCACCTCATGAGTCCCTTGCCACCTACCCCACCACTGCAGCTTCCAGTTGTGCATGGAACACTACAACCCCCTCAGTTAAAATACAGGGTCCTGGCATCATAGAAGGTGGAGATTTTAGAGGGGAGGGGTGGTTCTTGTTTTCCAAGGGTCAGAGCTTTAGTTTTGGGGGGGTGGGGGTGGCTCTAAACTGGGTGGCCCAAGCGCTCACTTTCGTTGCCCCAGTCGGTGAGAAAATCCTCCAAGTGCATCCACTTACCAGCCCTCGCAGATATGCCTTTGTCCAGGCTGTGTCAAGCCTGACCCGGGCGTCACCTGACAGTCTCATGTTGTTTTGTGAATTTGGTTCAGTGCTATTCTTAGCATCACTCGCTCCAGCAAGAGAGTGGGCGAGCACAGGGCCAAGGAAGAGCGGGGAGAGATACTGGCAGATCTGCAGTCATGCCCAGGTACCCAGCCACTGTTTCCCTGTTTGTATCTGCAGCATGCTTGAGCTTCGAATCTCTAACTTGGACCGGTGCTCTAACGGGGGACGTCTTTGCCTAAGTAGGCTAAATAGAATGGATTAAGGATTGGATTGGCTTTACTGTTTGTGCTGGAGCAGCTGGATAAATCAGTTTTAATCATCTGCAAATTATTGTTGTGAATCCAGTGGTGAGAATGCGTTGAAACCATGTGGAACTACTGCTTGCCTTTGTCTTTACTCTTTTGGTTGTAGTCTATTTATGTAACTTCATTTTTATTTTCAGTGTTTACTTTTGGGTCATTTATTGCTAGGGGTCTAAATCTTTAGCTGCTTGACGCCATCAGTCCCGGTAGAGAAATTTCATTGAATTCAGGTCGAGACAAGACAGGTGTGGAATTTCAGAAGTAAAACCTGCCCAGTGGCAGGTTTGCCCAGTGTTAAGCTTGAAAATCTTTGGCCTTTTGTGGCGGAGTTGATATGGCGGCAGGGTATCTTTAGTGCATTGTGAAACTTTGTACTTCAGTGCCACTGATTATTTGAACTACTGTTAATTTTTGTACCACCATGAAGTGTGTGGTCTGTGTTTACTTAACCGCCTGCTACCTGATAGTGTTGGGTTATTCTTGGCTTGGTTTAGGATTTAGGAATTCCCTAAAGGTTTTTTTCTCAGTGCTGGGGCCAGAATTGTTTTGATGGACCCATCTTTGTCAGGCTCCAAAACATAGTTCTTTGGGAAATTTTTCTCCAAGAAAACCCAACAGTAGCCATACAGATCCCATTTGCTTTAGCGTTTTATTTCAAATGAGCTCTTTGACACTGACGCTTAACAGAGCACATGATGTGAACATCTCAATTAGACAGTGAGTCGAAGTCCTGAGAAGCTGAATGAGTGAAGGCATTTGGAATGTGGTGTTGTCCATGGCAGTAAACAGCCATGTCCACTATGACGCCCGAGCAGAGCGCCCTCTGGCCCTTCTCTCGCCCGTTCTGACGCAGGGGCCAGAAATAACGCTCGCCTGTGATTTAAATGTTCCATACCTCCCCCATTTCTGACCATTCTGGAAAAATAAACTGTGTGAGACCACCTCTTTTTCTCTCCACCTCCATCCTCTTGTGTGTATTTGGGGTGGGCTTTTTAACCATTTGACCATTAATATTGGTCGTTCTTTCATATATATATACATCTTTGCTGTTTAAAATGTCAGTGACTGTTCGCTTACTAGTGAGGTCCTAATTTGGATGTATGTGTTAAAAAATGTTTGTTAAATGAGTGGTATTTGAATATTACAGTATCTCAAAAAATGTAAAACATGGTAGAAATGTCAGTTGTTTGTGCAGCTGATATAAGAGACAGTTTAACACACAGTATTGGTTTACCTACAGAATGATGGTTCCACAACTAATACGGCTGTATAATTTAAATAAAAGCAATATTGTTTTGTTGAATGTGAGGTATAGCTGCTTGTGTTCCCCATCATAATCATCAGCATCACCTGAAGTCGAATGAGATGTGGAGTCTTTATTATGAGTTTTAAAATAACTGAGTCTTATTCCATTTCACACTCTACACAAACCATTGTTTAAATATTTGGTTAAATAAAGAGCAGTAAAAACCTAGCTAAGGTTGTTATTCAAGTGATTATCAACAAGGTCTATGATTTTTGTCCCAAAATGTATCTGCAGCATCCTGATGCTTGTAATTCCAGATCTGATCTCCTTCAGGTTATCAGTTGTACCAAGAGCTCCCTCAGTAATAGTGGCTCCGTTCATATCGTGTTACCTAAATGTAATAAAACCAGTCAATAGCTGTCAAACTGGTCCTGAAGCCCCCAGACAATCTACATTTTTGCTCGATGCTCTGTAAGTTAGATTGGAGAAAAAACCATTGACCTTTAGAGTTTGATCTCCGCTATTAGTGGCTGTGAGTCAGACTAGGATTTCGTTCTGTCTCTCCTAATCACTCCAAAGTGGGCCAGTGAGGAAAGACCTTAGTTAACAATAGAATTTGCGGCTCTCCTCTAAGCATGTTGAGCTGTACACTGGGAGTGGCGATTTGAAAAGATGCAGTGGCTTAGATGAAGCATGTTCTAGTCCTCTTCTACCAGCTTGGCATTGTATGACTTGAGTGGCTTTGGCAGTGACTAAATCAAGAAAGTTAGATAAATACAAAAAAAATAACCTGCTAATATACAGTGTGCCTTATTGTTAGTGTGGCTTAGTGCTGACAGATATTTGTACTGTGACCTTTCACTGCCTTTGGGGAGTTTAGGTCAGTTGAACATGTGAATCAACTGGTCAGCTCTCTGTGCAGTTGCATTACAGAATCTCTAGTAGTAAAATGAATCCTACTCCATAGTTCTTAAGATGTGTCGGTGTCTTCGTATATTTGAATAACTGTGCCTGTTCCTGCTAGATTCCCCGTCAGACAGAGTGGACCTTGCCCTCTTCACCCTGCTTTCTGTCCATCGCGTTCTGTTCATGTACGAGCCCCATTCCTCACATTTGGCCCAGTCATAACCGGAATGACGGTGACTGGCACTGCTGTTTGCATGACTGGTCCCAACAAAGCCAGCTGACAGCTTTGGAAAGCTTATTAGTCAGCTGTCAGTGTCTCTCTTAATGCTGAGAGTTACTTCCGCTGCATTGTGGTTCTGTGTTCGTGTTTCTCCTAGTTTTCTCTCGTTCTCTGCTGTCACTAATGGAGTACAGGAGTTGCTGTTGAGTAATGCTCAATGGTTTGATTATTTATAATTGCTCGGATTGGCTCCTTCTCTTTCCTATTGATTTGTACACCTGCCAGACGAGAAAGTGTAGTGTGGAGTAGCATGGCCTGCTTTCCATGTACTGATTTAACTTAAATGATAGACAGGCTGTATCCATTAAGGGGTGCAGTTTTCTTTGGGGGTTTTGCTTATGCTTATTTCAGTGCTTTAATGATATTTTCTCTTGTTCGATTTGATTAGGTAAGTCAGTTGTTCCTTTATTTTGGCAGTGACCAGTCCTGAATCCTTGCATGTCCTCTAAACGGAATAAAAATTAAGACTGTAGGTGGGAAGGCTTAGGAGACCACGCGGCCTACCCGTAACCGGTTGACTCGGTTGTTGCAGGAGTGGGACTGGACCACAGAGTTGTGTAGGAGTAAAGCTGCTCTTTTTCGGAACTCCACGTCTCATGGTTGTGTGTGTTTGTCCTGCAGCTGGCCTTCCCCGGAGTTGGAGCCCGGCCAGATTCGCCTCATCGTCTACCAGGACTGTGAGAGACGGGGCCGAAATGTCCTGTTTGACTCTAACACCAAGAAGAGGAGCGCAGAAGAGGCCTCTGTCACGGTGAGTTGTCCATCCCCCGGTGCATGTGAAGTAAAATTGTTTGCCATTGTAAACTGCATGCAATGGGGATTGGGCTGCCTGGTTGTGTGGTGGTTATGGAGTTCAAATCCCACTGCTTCACTTAGGTGAATGAGTTAAATGCAGAGGACATACGTGTGTGTGCATGTACACACATTATACACATACACACACACACACATATATATATATATGTATATATACACACACACACACACTATATGCGTATATGTATATATGCACATTACACACACACACACACACATATATATATATATATGTGTATGTGTATGTATATGTATGTGTGTGTATATTATATACACAATTGATAGAGACAGTCCTTCTCACGTCCATCATGCGCTCCCCATTTGTCTGTGTCCCTCAGAAGCAGTTAAGTAGCGTCAATGAGTTTAGCCTGGCTGCATCACACAGAGGTCCTGACCGGATTGAACTGGAGGCCTTATCTTCAATAATAATAGCATCAGCTGACACTGAATGTGTAAGCATTCTTTAGCGTTCACATGATGGCCGGCGTGCTCTCCCTTTCTCACGTCTCCAGCTCATTTGTCATCAGCTGTCATGAGGCTGCTGCGGGCTGATGGAACACTCTCTCTGCCTCTCACTCACACACACACACACACACACAC
>JBBJLS010000023.1:2528176-2546185 GCA_037577275.1 Bryconaethiops microstoma
AACAGAGGGGGGGAGAGAGAGAGAAAGAGAGAGATAGAGAGAGAGAGAGAGAGAGAGAGAGAGAGAGAGAGAGAGAATGTAAGCAAACGACTCCAGCTCACGAGTTGTTGAGGAAGTCATATGACCTGCGCTCACATGCTCTGCTTCTGTTGTGTGTGCTTGGTCGGAACACGAGGAGACGCTTGTTTGATGTGAGCCATTAGCAAAGCAGAGTGAAGCACGCATTCCACATCGGCTCGGTGCAGAACCGATTCTGCTCTGCCTTTGCTTATTAACTCTTGCTTTCCATCGATCTGTTTTATTTTAGTCCTTTTACATAACCCCGCACACAGGTGACCTTTTAAACCGTATACCTAGAAATTGGGTCAGGCAAATAATCCCCCCCCGTTGTTCCTGTCCATATGTTTTGGTCCTGGTAAAAAAGTTTAAATGTTTTTTGTAATGCATTTAAAAAAATATATATATACAGGAAAGTAATGATTAATTCCTGTGTGAAAAGAATTAGGTGGTTTCACATATTATATAATTCATAATAATAATAGTAATAATATTATTATTATTTGTGGTTGTTAGAAGAATGAAGACTACCTTTCTTCTCAGTGCCCCCTACTTGATTTGCATAGATTCAAATTCTGTCTGCAGCACACCTGATTATTTAACTTTAAAGAAGCATTCATTAAGTATTTTAATTAGTCAAAACTGGTTTTGGATGGTGATCTTTTTTGCTTGTTGGAATGCCTGTGGCTTTGTTCTCTTTGCATTTGTTTCTTAAATCTGGATTTTTAGTTACAGTTAACCAAATCCAATTTGTATTGTCAGGTTATAGTGTTTACTTCCAATATTTACATTGGTTTCATAGTAACATGTGCATGAGTTTGCTAACTAGGGATCGGCAGAACTTTTTGGTTCTTGATGTTCCTTACTGAATGTATGTAGAATAAAGGGAAAGGGTAAAGGGGACGTTTGGCTGATGCTCTTAACCAGAGCCACTTACGGTCATTAGTTACAGAGACGGAGGGTTAAATGTCTTTCTCAAGGACACAAAGGTAGAAAGTGAGGAGGTTCGAACCTGTGGTCACCGGCTTCACAGGCGAGTGTTTTACTCACTAGGCCACATCCACCCTGAACAGTACTGCACTTTTTAGAACAGTGCTGTAGGATGACCTAGTCAGTAGATATAGTGTTGGTTAGAAATCATTTTCAGCCTTAAGTTAAAATCTGAATGTCACTGTAAAACTACACACTAGTGCTGGACGATATACCGGTTCATACCGAAAACCGGTTTTTATTATTGTTATGATATGAATTTTTCTTATACCGCTGTGCGGTTAAATAGCCTAAAGAACGTTTGGAAAGTGGCGCAGCTGGAAGCTGTTTAGGAGGGACCTTTATCACTGCTGCACCGCTGAGGGGAACGGAACATTTGATTTGAGTTCTGAAACTCCATGTAACATTTACGGCATTTATCAGGTGCTTTTTATCCATTCCCTAACTACAGGGGACAGTCTCCCTGGAGCAACTTGGGGTTAAGGATCTTGCTCAGGAACCCAGTGATGGTGTGCCGGAGGTAGGATTCGAACCCACGACCTCTTGGTCCAGAGGCAAATATCCTACCACTAGGCCACCACCACCTGTGAGAGTCACGATATGTCAGATGAACAGCGTGTGGATTATAGGGTGTGAAATATTACTTTTCGGGAGTGCGTTTTTGTGCAGTTTCTCATTTTTAGGTTTTTTATGCATGGCATTTCTCAAAAATATCTTCATATACAGAAATATTAATATACATGCTGTTTAGTTAGAGGTCCTCTGATTCTGACAGTATATGTCTTGATTCTGTACATCAACACAATCCTGAGTTAGCAAAGACCTAACTAAGGGCTAAATAGTCCCCAAAAGTATGTTTTTATCTCAGCTTTACGAAGAAACATGCTTGTTTGGCCTTTAGCGGTGAGCTCTTCATGTCTCTGCGCTGACATATATAGCACTTAGTCAGACATGGTGGGCACAAAACCGCATTAGAGATTACTCCTCCTTACTGTGCGTGTATTTATCCTCAATAAATAAGTGAGCAAACCACACACCGTCTGTTTTTTCTTGTCCAGAATTTGTAGTGTCTTGTTCATTATGGTTAAAATGTGTGAATACTGTTCACTAAATTCTACTGGATACTTTTCAGTGTTTTGAATACTGTGGAATATATCTGGGCTTGAAGAAATTATATTATTACTGGAAGTTGCATACTTATTTATTTATTTTTTAAATTTATTTATTTGGTTGAATATTTATTTAATATCTTTTAGAGGTAAAGTTGTCTTAAAAAAAATCATTTTAATGTTCCAGTGGACAGAGATTGTTAATTTTAACAGATAGTGTAATTGGTTTAGAAAAGATGTTTACTATTGATTCCTTTTCATAATCGCCTGTTCAGTGCAATACAACTTTCGTGTCTCAGAGCATGAAACTAACACTGCTAATAAAGCAAACCAAGTTCAGTCAGGTGCAGTAATTAATTTCATCCTATAAAATGTGGTAAATGGTAAAAGACATAAATAAAATGTGGTAAAATAAATAAATAAAATAATACTGTCGTATACCGTGATGCTGATATAATTTTGAAAAATACAGTGATAAAAATTTATCGTACCGCCCAGCTCTACCACACACACTGAATAAATGTTTCCTAAATCCCAATTAAAAGCTTTAGATCCATTTTTGAGCTGTAATATGTGGTAGAGTACCCACTTCATCATACATTGAAGTCATTCTGATGTCTAAGGGTTGATGGGTGTTGCATGCATGCGTGTGTGTGCGCGAGAGAGAGAGAAAGAGAGACATTCAGTTATTCAGATTTGTTGTGTTATGCTTGTAGATCACAAAATGATGCATTTTTCTATATGGGACCACCAAAATCCTGTGTACGCTAATATGTCAGTTTTTTGTTTTGTTTGTTTTGTGCAGAAGACATGCAACGAGTCACAGGCCAAAATGTTCGGGAAGTGCTGTCAGTTGAGGCCGACGGGCGGCAGCTCCAGCTCCTTGGACAGCAGCTCTTCCTGCGCCTCAGAGCCAAGAGAATATAACCGTTTCCAGGTCAGCAGATTGCCTCTTCTGACCAAGCTGCATGCTATACAGGGATAGAACAGTTACAGGTTTTAGTGACGTACTGTGGCGTAAAACTGAGAGATAATCATATCAAATTTGTCAATTTCCATTAATGGTCAGATTACTGTCTTTTTGAGTATAAGTGAACAGCCTACAAAGCACAAGCCATAACATTTATGTGGCCAGAATCTGAACAAACAAGATGAAAAAAGTTTCAGTTAAATCTATCAATGTCATAACAGTGAGTTTAGTGTGCATTAGTTTTTTTTATGCTTTGTGGCTTTATTCACCAAAAAAAGTTTTATTTCATCTCTCAGTAACAATTTTCCAACCTTCCCTTAGAACCTACTCAGCTGTTTTTCTGACTTTCTCCAAGTCTCATGTCACCCGCTTTGACTGGCTGTCCTGTATTGTGTCTTAACTGGAAAGCATTCCAGGCTGTAACAGTCTTTATAACTGCTGAAGGCTGAAAAGGCAGATGGTTGCAAATAGGTTGGTGTTCTTGACCTCACAAACTGCTGACTGGAGAGAGATCGATATGTCTTTAAACTTTTAAACAGGGTTTATATCTTGCGTTAAACTCTCGTTTTAAAAAAGGTCTGTTTTTCATGTTTTGGAGCTGTGAAGTTTTGACGCTACCCATGATAAGATCTTAAAATATGTGTTGCACAGTACTGACTTTTTTGCTGACTAATCACCTTTACTTTTTCTTTTGTATTACTGTTAGGGTGCATCACGCTGTTCCTCAGATGCCAACATGCTGGGGGAGATGATGTTTGGCTCTGTTGCCATGAGCTACAAAGGCTCCACCCTGAAAATTCATCAGATCCGGTGAGCCCAGTGGAGAGAAGGGGAGAGCATGGGCATTTCATGACCTACTATCATTTCACAGACAAGACTTGCATGCTGCCAGTGAGACATGAAAAACCAGTGATGACATTTGTGGTCTCTCTCTTTCTCCCTCTCTTTCTCTTATGTGACGGCAGGTCTCCACCACAGCTAATGCTGAGCAAAGTGTTTACCGCGCGGACAGGCAGCAGTGTCTATGGCAGCCTCAACACGTAAGTGACGCTCCCAAGGATGGGCAGTGTGACAGAAATATATTGTCACTTCAAAATACAACATTATACAACATTAAATCCAGTTACATCCAACTAAGGCAAAACCTATATAGAAACAAACAGAGCTACATTCACTTGTTTAGCACCCTCCCTGTACTCAGAACTCTAATGTAATTGATCATAATGAAATCTTATTCAGCCCCTAGAAGCTACATTCACATGCACAGATACATGCTCCCTCACATGCATGCAATTTGGCACGTCTGATGTGTCTGTGCTGTTTTCAGGCTACAAGATAGCTTGGAGTTCATCAGTCAAGAGTCCAACACGCTCAGGCCAGACCAGAGCACTGTTGTCAACGGCTTCCTGGGGAACATAGGTAATCCTTACCACATATTGGGCTAGAAAGGTCTTGTGACTGTTTCACAGTAAACAGTCAAACCTTGGTGTGAAGTAAAGGTTCATATCCTTCCCCATATCAGCAACTGTGTCCGCTTTCTCTCTCTCTCATACATACACACACACACACACACACACACACACATACTATCAAGGTTGCACAATATGAACAATGTGACCAGAGACACACAGCCTTTCATATCTGACTCGTGTACATCAGAATTCTGACTCAGTCTGAACAATATTAACCTTTTTGTCGAAACTTCCTAATCCTTCCTAACCATAAGGATTACAGTCCATATTTTGTTTGTGTATGTATGTGTATGTGTGTGTATATGTTCTGATTACTCATCCAAAAAGCAGTTTGCTTTTAAACATGCCTTGTAACTCCTTGGGAACTTGAATGGGTGGGCTAAACTGTACAGCGAATGGGTGGGTATTTGTAAATATTTTTGTTTTCCCCTGTTGATTTGGTAGTGAACATAATGTTCTGAACATAACAGCATTTACGTACTTGCTAAGATACTGCCGACATTTGCTCAGTACAGGTGGAACTTTGAGGAGAACTTGTGACTTTTTTCTCACTGTAGTGAGTAATTCTTTCCCGTTGCTCGACGTGATGTAAGAAAAGAAAGGAGTCAGCTTTCAGGCGAAACAGATCGCGTGTTATGAAACTGCAGCTTTACACGGTTTCAGTTTGTGAATGAATAGCGGCTTGCACTTTGTCTGTATAAATGTCAGCGTCAGGCTTTGTGTTTATTGTAACAGTTCCAATGTGTCTTGATTGATCAGGTCTCATTGTAGTAGGATGTTGCGTCAATCACTACCTGTCAGTCCACACTGACATATTGTGGCAATATCTTTCAGTGTTTCTTCTTTAAATGTTTGTGCCTCTGTTTTGATTTGTTTTACTCTCTTAAAGTGTTCTGTTTGTGTGTATACATTTGTCAGTATACTTTTATTACTGTGCACTTTGTTTTGCTATATGTGCTTAAGATGTGCAGATGACCATTTGGAACAGTAGCCAGTTCAAAGGCAATAGAAACAGGTGGAATTTTCTGCACATTTTAAGTAGTATTTACATGCCATACCCACAGAACGTACAGCATGGTGAAAAAGAAAAAAAAAGTAATTAAAGCTGAGTGGAAATTTGTACGTTCTGTGTGGGATAGCACTACTGCAATGACCACTAATGTGCTGTTGTGGTGTTCTGACTACTTCAGATGTATTCTTGTCTCCCTTTTTGCTTGACTAACCTGGTTCTCTGTATGTCTTTATGTCTCTCTCCCTCTCTCTCTCTCTCGCTCTCCTTTGCCCCGCCCCTTCCTCTTTTATATGGACGTTGTGCTGCTGCAGGTTTCTCTCAACTCTGCAGCCCTCGCCGGGCCTTCTCTGAACAGGGCCCGCTCCGTCTCATCAAGAGTGCCTCTTTCTTTTCAGGTTGGCGCTGTGTGTGTGGGTGTGCATTAAGGGTGGACGATATCACAAAAAGTATTGATGTTTTTGCGCTACACAGCATGTCTTAATGTGTCTTAATCAGGGTAAGATTGAGCTTAGCTTGAATTGATGCTGCTAAGCAAGAAATCCTGCTTTGTGAGACAGGCCCCAGCAGTCCTATGTTTAAAAACAAACAAACAATTCAAAATTTATACGAAAAAACTGAAATAAATAGTTACTATACACTGGTTTTTGCTGTTGTTTGCGGGTTGGCATGTTTTTTTTTTTTTAAATTTTATTTTTTTAATCATTTTAA
This sequence comes from Bryconaethiops microstoma, assembly GCA_037577275.1. Taxonomy (NCBI): domain Eukaryota; kingdom Metazoa; phylum Chordata; class Actinopteri; order Characiformes; family Alestidae; genus Bryconaethiops; species Bryconaethiops microstoma. The sequence goes on from JBBJLS010000023.1 coordinate 2,534,495, forward strand.
AAACATGATATATAAATATTGCATAATATTGTTATATTGCCCACCCCTAGCATTGATTGAGTGTGTGTAGCTAGCATGCGGGTGCTCTTTTGTGACTTTTTCGAGGTCTTGGACAGCATTGTCGTTTGGTCCTAGTCACAAAACCATCACCTCCTTCAAACAAGTAGTCCTTTCCATTTTAGTTGCTTTGCTTGTTTTACTACTTGTATGAAATAGCACTGTCATCTCAAGCATGGCTTCCTCTCTCTCTCTCTCTCTCTCTCTCTCTCTCTCTCTCTCTCTCTCTCGCTGGGTTTACAGTGGAACCAGTCATTTAGACAAGCAGATCAACTGTTGAGCTTGAAAATATTTTGCAAAGGAGAATTCTAAAATAATTGGATACATTAAACCACAGTTATGCAATTAGCTTCCTCACTTTTGGGCAAACCTGTCTTTTTAAATGATCTGACTAACAGTCCTGCTTTGTGAAAGTCCTGCTTTGTGAAATACCCCATCAGTACCTTTTCACTGCTGTACAGGACGTTTGTATCTCACAACTGTCTCTCGCCCTGTGTGTTCAGGTTCCTCGTGTCGATGTGGAGGCGGTGAAGGGAGAGGTGCTGCGAGTGTCTAACCGCTCGTGTGTGAGCGTGGCCCTGGTGGGAAACACTCTGGAGTGCACCGTGCCCCCCGAGCTCCACACCGCCACCAAATAGCTGGAGGTGGAGGTTAGAGAAAAACACTCACAACGGATTCTTACGTTCATTTCCACCCATTTTTCTTAAGCCCTGTATGTGTCGGAGATGCTGTTATTCTAGTGATTACTAACAAGATCGGTCTGATTAATCATTTCGGAGCGAATGGTCTTCTGTAATTGGCTGAACGCAGAACTCCCTAAGTAATAGTGGTCTTGGTCCAGTCCACCTCATTCTAATGGAATAACACAACTTGCTAATTGACACGGCCGTTCAGTGTATTGGCAACATTCCTGAGTCTGTCTCGCAAAACGGACAAGAACATCATGGCTTATTCGGGATATCTGTGGGAATTTGGGAGAACGACATGGCTTTACCTCAAACCAATCAACCAGAATATATTGCAACAAATAATATTAAAATCTGAAATCAAACAGCAACTTTTTACCTTCATGTCTTTGCTCATATTATAAAGAGCACAACTGATTGTCATATCATTCAAAAGACAAAATTGTTGTTTCACCATAATCGTCAGTTGAATTTTCACCACCTCTAAAGACACTTTTGACTTCCGACATTTGACTAAATGCAGGCAAAAAATAAATGAACCAATATCACACCATGATTCATGAAATCATCATGAAATCATGTCCAGTTACGTCCAGGCATATTTTATCTTAAGGTACAAACTAATTTCTGATTTTTAAACTCCCCCCACTAAAACAAATCCAGCTCCAACAGTGTTAGAGTCACACTTTCAAAGGTTCAGGAGTCTCTTGTCTGTTCATCTAGCCAGACTTTCAGTGCTTCTATGTCTCTGATTTCTCTCCACGAAACACACAACACACTCCTTCTCTTACTGTAAGCCAGAAGTACGATGATGAGGTTGCCAGATTAAGTCAGGTTGCCAGATTAGTTAAATAATTATATTTCCTCTCCTCTCATAGACCTGACTTTGTGGGATGATATCAGATATAAATCCTCTCCCTGGTGTTTTATTGTTGTTTTATGAGTTGGAGCCCAACACCGATAAGACTTTACATTTCCTGTCCAGCCACCGTTTGTTCAGAGAGAACATTAAAACACGTTCCTGGGCTGGACAGCAGCTCCAGAGAAGATCTGATAGGGTCTCACACCGAGCGAGTTTTAGCATAAAGTGTTTATCTCTCTGAGGGAGACGTGCTGTGTGTGCGTGTGACATCAGGCTCTAATCTGACCCGTCACAGCACAGTGTGAAAACTCATCTCAGCCTGAACTCAATAACCACCTCTTCCACGTGTAGGAAACTTCCTTTTCTTCTTTCCTTTTCTTCTTCCCTTCCTTCTTCTTTCTGTATGTGGTGTCATTTCTCAATGTGGTAGCAGATGTACTATTAGTGCTATAGGTACTATAGGTTTAATGAGTTGGAAGAGACTCAATCCACCAGTAACACTCTAATAAAAATATGCTATTTACACTGATCACACTATTTTTCATTTCAAATTTATCTCACATGCAGCACTGAGACACATTAGGTTAAGCCAGTTACATTCTCATTATCAGGATTCAAATTCCCAAAGCAAAAGACAGGACAGCTGCACCACTTGGAAGCCTCTAATTAATTTTTAATGATGTACTGGTGCAGATAGAGTTGTGGGTGATGCTCATCAGTGTATTTATGTGAATGTGTGTTGCAGTAGATGCAGGGTTCCTCCTCAGTGATTCTGGGCTGGGTAGTTCTAACACACAAAGGCTACCGAGATGTCTTGTGGATGGTTAGGGTGTAAAGAATGCATATGCAGGAGCTGTGAACCCGGGGTTTATTGGAGGAAAACAGGCACCAGAAAGGATGTGGAGCACTGACGTGTGTGGAAAAGGGATAACTGGAGTTGGAACAGAGGGACAAACACAGATCAGATGGGCTACATCCTTTACCAAGAACACACACAGGATCCAGGTCAATATCAAACAGACTAGGGCCCTCACTGAGAACACACATAAGTAAGAACACATATCTAACAGTGTCCATGCCAGTGGGACTGTCCCAGGACCAGCCAAACACCCTAAAGACAAATTTACCAACACAAACCAGCCACCTAGGAAGCTCACTGCTGGGCCAACAAATCTCTGTCACAAGGCACCTGACCCGTGAGAAGGCTCTGCAACCAGAGTGTGAATTACCCCTCTGTAATGGGGGGGGATACTGCCTTCATTAAACTGTTAAGAACCGCCCCCCTGTTATTTTTGTCTATTTGGGGGGGGGTCTGGGTCTTGATCAGGGGGTACAGTACCCCCTGTAATTCAAACCATGCCTGCAACCACGTGTAGCACCAAGCAAGGCCACATCACAGAACTCACCTGATGAGGCCTAGAGCCATTCCATCACATCCCATAGCTTAATAAAGAGCGAACAAACAAGGGCCAGATGAATCTAATGGGAGTCATGGGACAAACCAAAGGGAAGATTAAGAAAGGATTAAGGAATTCAGGAGTGTCAAAATAAAAGTCCATGGCAAAACTAGGTAGGATGGTACACAAGCCACGGATTGTTGGTGTGGTGTGGTGTGTGTGCGTGTGTGTGTGTGTGTGTGTGTGTGTGTGTGTGTGTGTGTCCATCCTGCTGGTCATGCTGCTCACACTCTTCGCCTGGACCAGGAGCAAGAAGCACATCAGGAGTTTGTGTGTATATGGTCTGTATCAGTTACAAGTACTTGCCAATGTCATTTATAATGCTAACATGCACTCTAGTCAGAAATCCAAGTTAGTCCTTAATAAAAGTTGTATTGTGTTTCACTTTAAGTGCTCTCTTGGCCCATGTGCTTTCAAGCTGTACAAAAAAATTGTTTGTTTTTCATAAATCATTGTGTTTCACCTCTCCCTCCCTCTCTCCCCCCCTCTCTCTTCCCCTCTCTCTCTCTCCCTCCCTCCCTCTCTCCCTCTCTCTCTCCCTCTCTCTGGCCGCGCTCACATAGTCTCTGGACTATAGAACCACTTTGCTTGAGGGTACGTTTTGCTTCCTCGCTCTTTTTCTGCTCAAAATAAAGTTTCCCTGTCATGCCGATCTGAGCTCAGTTGTTGTTGTTTCTGTCATATTTACTCAGGAGGGGATCTTTCTAGAGCTCCACACACACTTTCTCCTCCTCTTCACCCTGGACTCTCCCCCTCCCCCTCCTCTCGCCTCCACTGCATGATCCCTCGCTCTCTGCCAAATGCCCCAATGACTCTCTCTCCCAGTCTCTCGCCTGTAAAGCCAGGCTTCGACTTTCCCCTTTTCTCTTTGTAGTCGTTGTAATTGCCTGACCTCACAGACCAGCGCGTTCATTTAGGTGACCTTTGTAGTCTCTAACTTCAGTGAGCCTGTGATTGACCTCTGACCTCTTGACCCCTTTCCATTCCTTCAGACCAGAGCCTGCCGATGTCCCCGAACGAGTCGTGTCGTCCTCCTCCTCCGTACGCTCACGCACACGTGGACCTGTCGCCGATGCTGGGAGCCGCAGAAGGAGACGTGGCCTCCCCACTGCTGCCCGTTTCTGCTCCTGTGGACCTGAGCAGCCTGCACCCGGAGCTGCTGAAGGAGGTGCAGCACGTGGTCATCGCCAGGGAGGACCTGCTGCTGCACGTCAGTGAGATTATTGGAAGAGGTGAGACCACACACAGGAAAGCCTCTTTTCATTTTGGTAGGATTCCACTGGCCAACCAGTTGACTTGAGTGTGTCTTTATTTTTAACTGTGCATAAAATTTACAAGACATGCTCTCTCACAAGAGACATTACCATACCGCACAATGACTGGACCACCCACACATCCTGTATTTACTATAACTACTGTGAAATAGGATGTCAAATGACTGAAATAATTATTACTTTTGTGCATGATTAACCATGATTAATCATACATGTCTTATTTGCTCAAATTTGACTCTAAGAAAGGATTTTTCGGTTTAAAAGCTGGGGTTTTAATTATAGCTATATGAATGTAATTCTCCTGATATTGTTGATTGGTGTATACATATTTATACATATATAGAGTCAATTGTTCTGGTTCCTGCACACTTGTAGTCTCCCGAGGTACACTGAAGCTAATATCACTGGCATCAGCAGAGTGTTTTGCTTGTAAACAACCCCTCGGACTTGATATAATCACCATGGTAGTAACAGGAAATAACTTTTATTAAGAAAGACATCAGTTAAATTCCCCCAATAAAAGTTGTATTTGAAAGAAGGGGCAGATTCATAGCAACACCTCATAAGCAGCTGGGCCTCAGTCTCCACTACTGTGGGTCAAACTAGGAAATGCATCAGCTGCATTAAAACGAGAGTTAATAATGTATCATATTACTGGTAGTAGTATGATAGGGTGGTCGTGGCCTAGTGGGTCCAACACTTGCCTGTGAACCCGATGACCACAGAGTTGCAGGTTCAAACCCCCCTGCTTTCTACCTCTGTGTCCTTGAGTAAGACACTTAACCCTCAGTGTCTCCAGGGGGACTGTCCCTGCAACTGATGACTGTAAGCCAAATACCGCTTTATTAAAATGTTAATTTTGACAACACAGATGTTACATCTGTGCATCTGGATTAATTTTAATCCAGAAGCACAGATGTAACATCTGACCTGGAAGCTGGACCTCCCTGTTTTTTTTATTCAATAAAACTGTTTTTTTTTTTTTAATATATATGAAAACCATCATTTAAAAGAAAGTTTTTAAATAATCTTTAGGCGTTTAAAATTGTCTCTGATCAGCGCGACATTGTCGGTTGTCTGCTCTGCAAACTGTCCGTCTGTTCATTGTGCTGCAGAAGTGGGGGTGTATCAGATTTACTGTGGAGCTCTGCAGAAAAGACCTTTCCCATCAAGCTCCCTCTTTACTCCTGCACAGAACACCCAAACCCCCTCTAACCCCACCGCAGGCCCCCTGGGAAAGCCAAGCTGCAGGAGTGTGGATGTGTGCATGTGTACGTGTGTGTGTGCGTGTTGGGGTGCTTGATGGGGTGTGTGTGGTGATTTGTTCCCGTGTTAAATTCCCGGCTCATTGTTGGACTGTCTCGAGGCTCCCTGCCGTAATCTGACTCGGCTGCCATCTGGGAGGACGTGATAGCAGCTCAGAGGGGAGATTACCCTCCTCTCCACACCATTATTTTAACACACACATACATGTCACCCCCAAAAACGCCACAACCTCACCTTTACTCCCTTTTCAGTTACAGCTGTGTCTGATGGTGGAGACTTCACATGCAAGCATTTGGTGTAATTTTTAGTGATTCGAGTATTTAATTCAGGTCAGTCAGCTTCATCAGTAGATGTTGGAAAGGAGAAGCTGACATCGGAGTGAAAATATTTTAAAAAACAGTGCATTAGTAATAGTAAAGAATCAGCATTAGGATGCTACAGTCTGTAAAATAGCTGTTTGCTGTAGCAAATCAGGCAATTTAAATGTACATGGATGTGTTCAAATTAGCCCAAATTTAACTGTTAACTGCATGAAGTTTGCTTTTTGGTTGAGCCACTGCTCCACTGGAAGATCTGTGCATGTCACTGTTTAACAACTTAATGTGGTTAGGGACAGGTTAGACACACAGTTTATTACGACTCGAGTTACGACACTGAAACGTTCCTTCGACAGTGATGTAGCTCGAATTTTGGTGTAAGTTACTTACCGACCCAAACACAGCTGTAAAGTCATAAAAACTAAGCCACGGAAAAAGAAAAAGGGAAAGCTCCTTCACTCATACGCCACGTTACTGCGTATTCTTATGCCGCGCACAACCAAAGTAGTTCACCCACGTAGTCCCTAAGTACAAGGCTAACAGTGTAAGCTGAGTAGGAGTGGGAGTGAACTCGTCGTCAACTCGAAACATCATATGTCGAGACTGTTGTAACCCGAGGACCCCCTGTTTATACAGTACTGTGCAAAATTCTTAGGCACGTGGGAAAATTATATTTAAAACCTGTTTACTACTGGACAGTAGTGTTAAGTTAGTGTTAAAACATTAATAATCCAATTAACATTATTACAGTAAAGAGTGGTTTTATGTGTGGCAAAGTGTTCTCCTACCATTTCCAGACCTCTTTCCTCATGGAAGTCCAATATTCATTTTAGCTACAATCAAATACCTGGTTTGGCTCATTTTACTTCATTAGATTAAATTAGGTGCTGCTTATGGAATTTTGTAAATCCACACAATGACTGGAGGCAATGAGCAGAAATCTGAAACCAAACCTGTGTTCTTCTAACCAGCACAAATTATCAACTCCTTTTTAGAAAAAAGGAAATCTTGATACTTTTTTACTGCTTGTTGTTTGTTTGAGTTCATTCTAATGTTCACTTGTGTTTTTACTGGCAGAAAGAAACCCACTGCTGATATAAACAGATTCGAACAATTTTCATAGGTGCCTAAAACCTTTGCACAGTATTGTGTGTGTGTTTGTATGTGTGTGTATATATATATATATATAGATAGATAGATAGACTGATACCATACTAGGTGTTTCTTGTTTTTTTCTCCTCTCTTGAAAGGCTGTTGTTCTTGTAGCGAATATTTTGTCCTGACAGCCGTGAAGCACTGCTGGAAGTGTCATATTAATTGCTTCCTCATGTTAATTGCTAAATAACTAGCAATTAACATGAGGACCTGATTAACTAATGTAGATAACTTTGCACTGAGAAATATTTTTGTTGTATTATTGTTGTTGTAACATCGGATTGTTGTGACATCACATAATTAATGAAATATGATTAGATCATTATATTGTTCTCTTATAGAACATTTTAGATTTCCTTTTAGATTTTCTATATAACACTATGAAATGTTACCCAAATGTTATCCGCGCCGCTTGGGTGAGGAAGTTGGCAAGCAGCCAACACTGGAGCACAGGGAACTCCTCGATTACCCCGGGGCAAATCACACGCTGCTTGCACACACGGATTTGTTCTGTTTACCAGGCGTTTATCACCAGTGATGAGCGCAACTCATAGGAGCAGTGCTAATGTTGCTAACAATGAATGAAACTGAATAGTAACCATTTAGCATTATTCAAATATCACCATGCTATTCAGAAACTATTCATTTCCAGCCATTGTTACCAATGAATATGGTTGATGTATGTTTCAACTGTAAGTATGGTTGAACTGTTCCCTTAACTTCATGCACATTGGAAGTCATGACTGGAGCCAAACACTGTGTGCTTTACCTAAATGCACCTGTAAGCTTCCACTGGAGCCACAGGGTTTTAATGTAGTTGGTTGGGTGTGCAAAGGCAGCACACACACAATAATTATCTAATTGATCATGCTTTATGCCTTTGGGTATATGTCCTTGCCATAATGAGGGTCTGAGGGTCTGAGCTTGTAATCTTATCAATCTTTCTTTCATTTGACTTTTCACATAAAGTGTAATGTTTTATCTTTTCAAAGTTTTGCTAATATTCCTTTGTCCAGTTTTTCCAGAACAAAAAGGAACCACATATAATGTCATCTTTCACTTATCCAGTGTCTCAAAGCAGCATCTGTAGAATCTGCCATCCAAGGGGCTGCATGGCTTCAGATTTTTAGGAGTTCACTAGTCGTTGGAAAAACAATCGACTGGTTGCCATTAGTAACACAATTAAGGAGCATCAGTGAAAAGTATAGTATTTTAGCTGCTTGCTACTAGGGTGTAACTGTAGGTGGTGTGTTTTGAGGTGTGAGATATGCATGGCAGGAGTGTTTTTGATCTATTTGAGTTAGCCTTAGGCTCACTTCATTTTCCAGAGTTACGCAGACCACCTGAAGTAAACTGCAAGCTAAAATCAACACACATTTCGTAATCTTCTCCTTCCGGGCTATCAGCGCTTCTGTGCAGTGTCTTAATAAGTCTGGTGGGGAACGTGTTTGTGTGGAAGTTGTTAGTAGCAGTGAGATACACTTGCACGGTTGCTGACAGATGCACAGTGCAAGTTTTATTCGTTGGTCTGGTTGCAGGTAGTTAATTCCTTTTGAAGCATTGGTTCCTGAAATCAACTCTGTCTGGTTTAAAAGAATATTGTCTGGTTCAATGTAATTTTACAGAACTTGCAGTGGAATTGGTTTCATTCTCCTGTTGGGCTAAAAAGCTTTTTCTGCACTTTACTCCTGGACATGCACTACATTTTTTCTGCCTATGTATTTGATGTGACCTTCTGCTGCCTGGGCTGCCAACTAGTGGATTCATTCTGCTATTCTAAGCAACCTTTATTTGTGTACACATATATTTTATGTCTTTACCTCTCAATATTGTGTTGTTGTTGTTTGTGTTTGTGTATATCAGGGCTATCCTGGGCTTTGTGAATAAGCAGCAGGCTCAGGACATGCTGATGTCCAAACCTAATGGAACTTTCCTGTTGCGATTCAGTGACTCAGAGATCGGGGGCATCACCATCGCATGGGTAGCAGAAAACCCCAACAAAGCAGGTACTGCCCAAAACCCCTCTTACCTACATACTCGAGTCTCAGGACCTGTTCTGGGCTTGGTTGGGTGTAGAGCTTTGTTCTCATGAAGGAGAATTCCTTCAGTTCTGTGGGTCAGACCATAATTATGTTGTTAACAATGAGACTGTAATAGCAGCTATTTTTGGATAAGAGGTGCATAAGCACCTGTTTCATTTGGAGGCTGTCATGACAAGTTGTGCATCCACAGAAAAAATGTTGGAATCCAAACTGTATAAAGAATGAAGAAGTAAAGTTCGAACAGGAAAGCAGAACTTGGCCACTTGTTGCTCGAATTTCAGAACAGAAGATGTAGCTCACTGCTCTTCAGTATCCTACAGTATTTATATTATCCCCTACGCTCATATATATGTAGGAGAGATAAACTTTTACATCTCCATGTACATGGCACATAAGCAGCAAGGTTGTATTAGCTCTTAACACTGATAATCTGACTTTGAGCTCACACATAGAACATCTAAACCCACTGTTTTCCAGGGGCACCAGACTGAACTGCTCTTGGGTTTGAAGCTGTTTTCCACGCAGAAATTATGATTCTGATCCCAGATTTTTGGACAAATCGTACCTGTAACATGTCTTATCCCTACAGAAGTATATCTTTATTTCATAGTTTTTAGTCAGTTAATGTCCACTCACATCTAACTGGTATTTTCTAAAAATTTAATGAAGGCGTAGCTCCAACCACATCTCATCATAACAGCATACACACAAGTGTTGCATGTTATCTGAGATCTCACTGTGTAGTGCAGTTCTGAGGCAAGTCAGCTTTTCTCCACATTCAGCTCAGCTTTAGAAACCTGATTTTACAATGTCAAATTGCACTCATTGAAATTTTGATGTAAAACAATTGTGCTGTCCCAATCTTAGACATTGCGTATGAATGTCACAGCAGCCTCTTTATCTTACACATCTTTAACATTTACAGAGATTGCATGGACTCTATTGTTTGTGTGTGTGTGTGTTTGTGTGTGTGTGTGTGTGTGTGTTTCCTGCAGGGGAGAGAATGGTTTGGAACCTTATGCCATACACAACCAAAGACTTCTCTATCCGCTCTCTTGCTGACCGCATCAGTGACCTGAACCACCTGCTGTTCCTGTACCCTGACCGGCCCAAAGATGAGGTTTTCTCCAAATACTACACCCCTCCGCTCTGTAAGAGAAATATTCCTATCATAGAAAGATCATCACCATTCAAGAATTAAACAGAAAACAATGCAGAATAACTGACTTATTAATAAATTACTGCAATATCTCATTTATTGAAGTCCATTATTCTTATAGAAAATTTCTTTATCTGCTTGGGTTAAGATCAGGGGTTATACTTTAGGTATATTTAAATACATAGTTTTTACAACCATCCATCCATCCGTCCATATATACATACATACACACATACATACATAATACATATATGCATTATTAATACATATAGGTACTTAAATTTTTTAAATACATCTGACACATTATTATTTTATATATACACACACACACACACTATATTAAAAAAAAAAAAAAAAATATATATATATATATATATATATGTATATATATATATGTGAACTCATATCTTGTTATTTTATAAAAACTAATCATATGTGTTGAAAATGTCTATAAATATACAGTAGTGCTCTATAAAAGGATATCAGTGGAAGAGCACATTTGACATTTGAAGGTTCTTAATAAGTGGCTTTATCAGTCTCTGTCTTTAACCTCTGCAGCGAAAGCCGTGGACGGCTATGTCAAACCACAGATCAAACAAGTGGTGCCAGAGTGAGTGTCAGCTCTTTTTTTCTTACCTTTGATCTTTGCTTACCTCCTTCCCTGCACCTCCTGCACACTAATTGTCCAATGAAAGACTAAGTGCCAACCTGTCGTCTCCTTAATTGCATGCTAGCACATCAACGGTTCGGTTCTCCAGTCCGGCTAAGTGGGAAGTTAGCCGTCACCATGGAGACCTCATATTCTGCAATCTTATTCTGGCTATCAGAATATACTTAGCCATGTTAGCACTATTAACTGAATTAGCCTGTTAGCTCTCCCGGTGGGCGAGTTGTTAGTTTGTTTGCAAGGCATCCACTCTGGTCTAACTCAGCAGGAGGGTAGCCGCTGCCACGAGGATCCTCCGTAGCATACATGAGGACAGTTAGCATTGTTAGCTTCATTAGGTGCTTACAGCGGCCTCTGCATGCTGTGGGCATGTGGGCGACTGGTAGGGTGCAAGGCTTCCAGGGTGGAAGACAACGTTAGATCAATTACAGCCCAGCTAATGAGACACTTCTCATGTGCGAAAAAGAGAGTAGATGAGAGTTGTGGCGAGAAAACTGACACGTGTGTCTTTACGTGTGTTTGTTCAGATTTGCAACGCCTAATCCTGACCCTGCAGCAAACCCAACTTACATGGATCACGCAGCATCGCCAGCCGTCAGTCACCCATCAAACTATGGCATTTATCCAGCTATGTGAGTCAGTCAGACCAAAAAAGGTCTTTTGTATTTGTGTGTGTGTGTGTGTGTCTGTGTGTGTCTGTGTGTGTCTGTGTGTGTCTGTGTGTGTCTGTGTGTGTGTGTGTGTGTGTG
>JBBJLS010000023.1:2546285-2562540 GCA_037577275.1 Bryconaethiops microstoma
GGGTTTACCTTTACATTTTCTTTAAGGATAATGTATTAAACTGAGTTTAAAATGAAATTAAAGTGTTTTGGGAGCATAGTTGGGGGCATATTTAGGGTTTGTACTATAAAAATAGGCTTTTTGTTTTTACAACATCACAACATTGTGTTTTTTCACTATACGCGGGAGCTCTTGGAACTTAAACCCCGTGATAAGCGAGGGTTTACTGTATTCTGACAAAAGTATGAAAAGTGTGTACATGCTGTGACTTTCGCCTTAGAAGGTTTCAACGTGTGCTTGTTGGGTTTAGTTGATATGTTTAAGGAGGCTGATCACAGGGTGTTTTTGTTGATAGTTTTAATGAACTCTTAATCCACTCATGTGATGTGAGCTGGACAGTAATCAGAGGGCACCGTTTCCCTGTAATAGAGCCAAGTGCCAAGCCAAACTCAGGAATAGAAACAACCCACTATGTAACTCGGCGCTGATCTAGCCATTCTCCTAGAGCTGCATACTTACTGCATAGTCAAGTACACTGATGAGAGAGGCTTAACCTTTCACCTGGCTGATGAGGAGGGTGTAATAATAACGGTTAGATGAAGTGGCGTTGCAATAAGCCATCTGACCTTTTGAGGTTTGTTGAGCAGCATAACCACAGGACCCAGCTTGGCCTCGCCAGGGTGGCCAAATGAAGTGGGGGTTTAGGGGAGAAATCATGTTCTGTTGAAAATGTACTGTATCTGCAAGCTTTACTCTCTCACTAAGAGCAAGCTGAATACCTGGACTGTTCCTTCAGGCCACGTGAATGCTTACTATTGTCAGCTAAATTAAACAGAAGCTTCAAACCTAAAGAGAAGCTTGAACATTAGTTTAGACTGTAGTGCTGTCGCTGCTGGATCTAATGGCTCCCCACCTCACCATCTATTAGGACTCTGAAATCCGCAGTCATGTGCCTCCCTTGTCCTGCTGCCACTGCCACCTGACCCCACTGCTACAGCAACCCAATCTCCCACAGACAGTGTCAGGCAGGACCAGAATAGTAAATAATATGCAAGAGACCATCAGAAGGAACGAACAAACAAATATTTGTAACCTCTCACCTCTTGCCTGGCTCAACGTATACCCATGAGCTTCGTGCTTGCAGCCAGGGCTGGATTGAGGAAAGTGGTGGATCATAGAACAAGCTGGAAAAATGCTGTTGCACCTGGTGGTTATGAAACACACACATCTGTCTGTGAGTAACCACTGGTTACTTGCCCATACCCAGGAGTTAAAAGATATATGTTAGACGGTCAGCCATTTTGGCACAGTTGCAATTAGTTTTAAGGCTTCTGTAGAGTTGAAAGTCTTTTTTGCATCTTTTTTGTGCAATTTATACATGTTGTTCACATGTGCATGGTGCAGAAAGTGTTCAATAAATATGTTGTCTAAGTGCCGTCACATTTCTCCTTAACTTTCATTCGATCATGCACTGCTGAAGGATTGTGAGACTTGTCTGCTAGCCAGGCCAAATCTGTCCTGTCCAGAAACAGAAGCAGACCACAGCTTTTTATAGACCACTACAAACTAACTTGAGTACTTAGAACTGTAGTGTTATGGGAAGGGATTTGTTTTTTTCTTTTTTTTCAGTGATTTCTTATATGGTTAACTGTACACTTATGCATTTTGACTGAAGCTTAGATGTTTTCCACCACTGCAAATCATCTATGGCATATCTATAAAAAATAACCAGCTCTTGGACAACTTTCCTTTTTCTTCTTTTGTAATGGTCAACATATCCCAGGTCACACATAACTGGACTTAAAGCATAACTGGAATTAAAACTGTGTGTAGAATGTTAGACTTTACATGAGCTTTTATCATTGGTGTAAAAAATGCTTAAAATGCTTACTTAATTTAATGTATTTATAATACGTTTTTTATATCACATTATCATACATAATTTAAATCTTCAAAGTGCTTTACAGAGATTTAAAAGCATTTAACACCATAAAGTGTAATTGAGTATAAAATGAAAAATGTTTCCTTTTAATGTTACATTAAACACATGAAAAAAGCAATATAAAAGATTATTATATCATAAACATGTTCAAAGCTCATTTTTTTACTTTTTTACAGAAACAATAGATTGTACAACTGCTGGTAGTGAACAGTTTTCCACTTGGAACTTAATATACACGCTGGAGGATCCTCAAAAATTGCATTAGCCCTCACTAAAAACCACTGAATATGGAGTTAACCCATTCAACACAGTTTCGTCTCTTACAGAAGTGATTGATAGTAAAATTACTGAGAGTTTGTAGTTGACTTTGGGCCCGTTATTCATTCATTTACATTAATAGGCAAGTTTTATGCAAGTGTTACAAAGATATATAAGTAGAGCCAACTGATTAATGGAAGGCACTGGAAAACAAGGCGATTTAATCTTTAGTTGTTTATTATTACATTACACAGAGATTAACATTTACACTTCTATAGGGCTCAAACCATTGGGTGACTGAAAAACAGTAATACTTTCAATTCAGTCTGTTTCTAATTGCAGTCAGTTTGAAGACAGTTTAAGAAATGTGATTTTCTTGTTTTTTGTTAAAATTGTAGCAGCAGTGTTTTGAATAAGCTGTAGCTGTCTAAAGGACTTTTTTGAGTCAACCAGTGACAAGATCATTGCAGTAGTCAACCCTGTATAAATAATCAGAATCAGATAACTTTATTCTAGAGGAAATTGCTTATGTAATGACTACAAAGACACAGAGAGAACAATGTAAAATATGAAGTCTAAATAAAATCTAAATAAAAAATCTTTAGAAATAAAAAAGCTCTATGAATACTATGCTACATACAGAAATGCTTGGTATAAATACTACATAACAGTAACACGGTTGAGTAAAATCTACTGGCACAAAGGGTAGTTTGGAGTAAGTTATTCCATGAATCAGTAGTAATATTAGGTAATGAAAAAGTAATATTACACATGAAGATATTGCAAGCAATGAAGTGATTCAGCTCCCATTTAGAAAATGTTGCGTGATATATGTAATGATGTTTACCTCCTGATAAGAACATTGCTCAATATTACACATAAGGGCATGAATAAGATTGCTTTGATGCAAAATCTGTAATGTTCTTGGGATGAGGTTTGATTTGATCATTGAAACTAAGGTCCCTATCCATGTTTACACCAAAATGTTTGGCATGGGTTGTCGGTTTATTGCCACAGATCCCCAAATGAGTACCAAGCTGCAGCCTTTCTTCTTTGTTCCCAGACATATCCATCTTGGCCTTGACTTTAACTTAATCAAATTTTGTTGCAGTCATTAATAAGGCACAGACACAAGTCTATGGGACCAAACACCGTTGGTGAAAGAACTAGATGGTGGTGTCTGCATGATGAGCCATCTTGAGCAAGCCAGCTTGGCCAACAGGAAGCATGTACAGGTTCACAAAAACCAGTTCAAATCACTTTTTTCAGGTAGTGGCCATTTTTCCTGATTCTGTGCCATGAGTTCACAGTGTTAAGCTCTGGACAGCTGCCCAGCCCCAGAGGCGACATTGAGCTTCCAGACACTCAGTATGCTCTAAAGGTCTTCCCCAGCTGGGGGCAACCCTGGAGAACTGTAGCCTTCTTTGTTTCAGCTGCTAACAAAGGCTCGGCTGTTTGTGTCTGTCTGTGCAGGACAACCATCTGCAACCTGTACACCATGCCCCGTGTGTCTGAGCCTGTCTGGCTCACCATGATGTCTGGTGCCCCTGAGAAGAACCAGCTCTGTGGCCACTTCATGCGTGAGCTTGCTTTGCTCATGGAGCAGGCCTCCAAGAACCAGTTGAGTAGCTGTTCATTATTTCAGAAGTAGTGTTATCTGCTCTATTTGTGATGCAATGTCTACTTGTTTTAGAAGATTCCAGCTTTTATTTGTCGTACCAGTTATGTGGACGTCTCAGTTATAATAGCATGCAGTTGAAGCTTAGAGGATGATTAAAACATCATAGAAAGTGGAGGAATTAGACTTTGCAAATATTTAATGTAATGAAGTAGTCAAGTTTTATTGGAACACACACCTCATTAACTTTTTTTTTTAACCTATGGATCCTCTCTAGGTTTCTTCCCGCTCTTCTCACAGCTGTCCTCACCAACCATCTGGCCTGGGTACCTACTGTCATGCCTAATGGCCAACCACCCATTAAGATATTCCTGGAGAAGCATTCTTCTCAGAGCGTGGACATGCTAGCTAAGACTCATCCCTACAACCCTCTTTGGGCTCAGCTCGGTGAGTAAATGTGAATGAACTGACCTCACGCCATCTAGTGGCAGGCTGGGAAAAATTATTACCTTCCAGCTCCTAAGGGACAAATACAGTGCTTTGTCTTATCATAGTCCTACCTATAGTTTAAAAAATGTGCTTTAATATCATATATTTGGATACCATTATTACTTCTAATATTTAATTGTATTTTTCTCATTGAAGGTGACCTTTATGGTGCAATTGGTTCACCTGTACGTCTGTCACGCACTGTGGTGGTGGGTAAGCGGCAAGAACTGGTGCAGCGGCTCCTCTACATACTCACCTATTTCATCCGGTGCTCCGAGCTGCTTGAGACCCACCTTTTAGAGAGTGCTGAAGACGAAGCTATCGTCATGCCTGGCTCGCTCATCACCACCTCCCTACGCCGCGGTGAGGTGGAGGAATCGGACTACGTGCTGGTCACCGTGCACAAGCCCAATCATGACTACCTGTCTCAGGGCGCTGAAGCGGAGGACTGCTATCCCTCGGACAGCAACAGCCAGCAGAGCAGCACCTACACAGACACAGAGATGGGCCCTGGAGTTTCAGAGGACCATCTGTGCAAGCAGCTACTGCTGCATGTTATTCCGGTCATCAAGGCAGAGGATCACAGTGATGGTCCAGCCTGCCGGGAGGTAGGCAGCCTGCTGACGGAAGCACGGCTGGAGACTGTGGTGAAGGTGGGCTCCACCTCTCCTAGGGAGAGTGGCCCCCTCCTGGACATCCAAGCACAGCCAGAGAAGTGTGAGTCTGACCAAGATATTGGTGGCCTGTCTATTGGTGGCCTAATTCGGTCACCAGGGATCCCACTGGAGAAGAAGCCACCTGACAAGAGCTTGGCTCCCACCTCTTTCCTGTTGGATGAGGAAGAGGAGCCTGCTGCCAAAGTCACGTTCCTCATTGGCGACTCCATGTCTCCTGAATCTGACATGGAGAGCAGGCAAGGGAAGGTGGAGGAGGAGTTCAAGAAGCACAGAATACACCTCAAGGAAAAACAGTTGTGTACCAGTGTGCAGCAGGTCAGTGTCAAAGTCCTGCTACCTAAGCCTCTGTCAGCGGACCAAATCAAGACCAACGAGGGCAAGGAAGCCAGACCTTTGGCACGCATTGCTAGTGATATTCCTCACATTACCTCTAGGGCCCAAGAGGAGTGTATGGACCTTTTTGATGAGTATTTTAGTGATGATAACCCTGTGGAAACGAGGACTATCGATGACATCTCTGACTTGCCGTCTGAGACGGCAGCAAGTGATCTGGACAAACTTAGCCAAGGTCCACAAGGGTCTCGAATGGGCTCACTGGTTGGGACACATGAACAGGTGTGCGAAGAGAGGGTGGGGAAGCAGTGTAAGTGTAGCACAAACAACATTTCCACAGGCTGCTGTACGATCTGTTGTTCTGCTGAGCAGGACAAAGGCTTGGGGATTTCACTGATTGTGCCATCCCAAAGGGAAGTGGGGGACCAAAAGAAGGTGCCTCCTTTGAATGACTGGGAGATACCACGAAATGAGAGCTCTGACAGTGCTCTGGGAGACAGCGAAAGTGAGGACGCAGGGCAGGAGCTTCCCCGTCAAGAGCAAGATGGACAGTTCTATAGTGAGGAGCAAGCTGACTGGCAAGATGAGCTGGAGGTGCCATTCCCTGGGTAAGTAAATATTTTTCACTTTATGTTGCATAATGAGACAGTTTTTCCCCCCTTTTGATATCCGGCCTGTTTTTGTAGACTAAGCCATAGGGATAAATTGTAATGTCAGTGGTGTTTTACCATGAAAGTCCTTTAAAGCACGGGTGTCCAACTCAAGTCCTGGAGGGCCGTGGTCCAGCACGTTTTGCTGATTTCCCTGCTCAGAAACACCTGATTCACCTCGTCAGTTAATTGCCAGGTTTAGTGAATGCGTTTGAGGAGTTGAACCATCAAACCTTGCTGGACATTGGCCCTCCGGGACTGGAGTTTGACACTCCTGCTTTAAAGTCTAGAATTAAGATTAATCTGAGTCTGAGAAATCAGAACTTGAACATTTGTTTTCTTTTCTCTGCAGAGCTAAGCTGGTGGAAAATTACTCTAAACCGAGTATCGCCAACTTCGGGAGGTCATTGTTTGGAGGATACTGTCCTACTTATGTCCCTGACTTTGTTCTACATGGAATCCCCAGTGATGACAAGTTGAGGCAGAGCCTCGTTTCTGATTTGTCTCATGCTGTCCAGGTAAAGATTAATCTAAACTTATATTGAACAGTACAGTGAATTATGTTTTAAGATTGAAAGGAAGTCTGTGGGATCACCATTTAAGTGACCACATGGATTGATATTACGATATGTATATAAACACTAAGTTGGTTTAATTTTTAAATCCATTTTTCTTTCAAAAGTGTTAAGGCAACATCATTTTTCTTTGCGCCTGTTCATAAATGTTGATGCTTAAAGCTCCTTTTTCTCTCTTTGACCTGCAGCATCCTGTGTTGGATGAGCCTATTGCAGAGGCCATCTGCATTATCGCAGATACGGACAGGTGGACGGTACAGGTGGCTAGCAGTCAGAGGCGAGCCACAGAAAACAAGCTGGGCAAAGAAGTTCTTGTGTCCAATCTTGTGTCCAACCTGCTGCAGTCCACCAACCAGCTGTACCGTCTCAACCTTTCCCCTAACTTTGTGAGTGCTCTCTCTTTCTAGCATCTCTTGGTTCACTTAATTCACATTGACCTACTGCTAATTGACACTAGTGGTCATCCTTTGCGAGTCACATTGTTGCTGTTAGGTCAAACAATTGTTTTGTACTGCTTTTGTCCTTTCTGTGAGTTCCTGGTGATGTAGTGGTTAGGGAGTTGTCCCTGTGATCAGAAGGTCGCGGGGTCGAATCCCAGGACTGATAGTGGCACCACTGAGGTACCCTTGAGCAAGGTACCGTCCCCACACACTGCTCCCCGGGCGCCCCCTGTTGGTGGCTGCCCGTGACTTCACTTGGTGAATGGGTTAAAGGGGTTAAATACAGAGACTGAATTTCACGCTGTTCACACTGTGTGCTGTGGTGTGTTCGAGTGACTATAAGGGCCACTTTACCGTATTACTTCCGAAAGAAAGATTAAAGTTGGACAAACTCGCCGTCTTGTGACACATGTAATTCTTTTACACTTAGACAAAGCACCCCGCCTTATGCCCTTTACTTTTCATTCTTATGTGTGTTTTGATTGACTCATTAGATGTACATAACCATTATTCTGTGCTTTCTCTTTGTCTTCAGTGCATAATGCATCTAGAGGACCGGCTCCAGGAGCTCTACTTCAAGAGTAAAATGCTTGCTGAGTATTTGAAAGGACAGACCAGGGTGCATGTCAAAGAACTGAGCATGGTTCTAGGGTGAGAATGCCCTCCAATCTTTTTTCTTTGACTTGAATAAAATTCACTTCCAGCCAAAATGAACTGCTCATGTGCACACGTCCTGCACTTTTGTTCAGCAGCTGTTTTTGATGTTGCTTTCCTGGAGTACTTACTATATTGAGAAATGTGAGGAGGAGAAAAAATCCACCCATTATGGGTGGTTTACCACTGTGAGAAATGTTTGCGAAGCATGATGTTAAAATCATTTTCCAAATCTTTAGGAAGTATGACAGTGCAGTGTGAGTATTTCTTGTAGACTAAAGTGGCTACAAAATATTGATTACACTGTCAAAAGTAACTGCTTAATGTTGTTGCAATCACTGACACCAAAAATGTAAAAAATATGAAATACACACTGTTTTTGTGCATCAGCATTTTGTAGCTCCTCTAGCTCATACTGTTGCACTACTTTCTTGAAGGTTTTTTTTATTTACCTTGATTTAAAGGAACTGCTTCCCACATATCCTTCACCAACCATTCATCCCCAATGTGGCACCACTTGGTCTAAATTACACTTAAATGAACTGTGCATTATGAGTGTCATTTAGCAGTATTTTTATTCTGACAGGACAGTTGCTAAGCATCAGTGTATGGCGTGCGTGTGCAGTTTTTCAGTTCTTGTGGTCTACCAGTGTAGTTTGTGACTTCACATTTATACGTGTTTTATAATGCCTGCGTCAGTTTCTGGTTTGTTGTACATTCTAAGGACTTAAGGTTAGAGGTCTACTACTTAACCTGAGCCTGTTTGGGGCCTAACAAAATTTCAGTTTTCGGGCCAGGCTTTGGGATACTTTTTCGCATGCAACATTGGGTTCAAGTTTGCTTTCTAAAGAGTGATTTATTACTACTTTTTTTAAAAATAAATGCAGAAAAATCCCATACTACCAATTGTGCTCTTCTAATAATGTTAGGTATGTTTGTAATCACCCCAGAATTTGTGGACTGGGTGAATGTCCCCTTCTTTTGAATCCATTAATAACAAGAAGGATGTGTTGGGTTGTTAGGATGGTCACAGCAGTTATTTGCCATTTAAATTTGGGCAAACAGTTGATCACAAGAAGCTGTTGGTTGTTTTCTGCCAAGTATCAGCAAACCCATGAAAGTACACTGAGGAGAAGCATTTTAAGTCACTTAACTCAAGAGCTTAGAAACAAAGCAAAGCCCTGAAAAAACTGATACAATCCATTTCTGTTGATGTGCGGAAGGCTTCAATTCACATTCCCATTGGGTTGGGGTTTCAAATTTAGCAATACCAGTTGTGAGTATCGAAGCTGTTGGTATGGGTTGTGTTCAGGCTTAAATTGTCACCAGTGTGGACCTCTAGTAAAGCCTAAAGATATTTATTAATCTACTTAATTGAAAGATATGTGAGAAATACTTTACAAATAATTTCACACCTGTACTGGTACTCACACTTTTGCTGTTTAAAAATGACTAAAATTAAAATGTTTTTTCCCTGTTTCTGTACCTACAGGATTGAGTCCAGTGACCTTCCACTCTTGGCTGCCATTGCGAGCACGCACTCGCCGTATGTGGCCCAGATCCTGCTTTAGACGACATTAGGAACAATACGGACACACATTCACTGCTCTGCCGGTGGGCACTGTAGGGTCCAAGTGTAAAGGGCCTGGACTGTCCCATGGCTGGAGCACCCTGAAGTATCAGAGACCCTTTGGGGTTCGCAGCCAGTGCTGGTCCTTAGCAACGGCCTAAGTGTGTCCTGCCTCAGCAACATGCTGCAGGGCACACTTCTACCAGGAGGAGGCACCAGAGCTTCTTCATATACTGAAGCTTCGGAGGCTGTATCGGATCACCCAGAACTCCTACAATGGTTTGGGGAGAATGTGACTTAATTTTATTTTTATGTTTTAAGGACAGCAGGCTGTATTTTTATATACAGATCTTATGTTTCTCATTGTTTCACCCTGGATGAACAAGGAACCCAAAGAGGACATGCAAATGGATTTTTTTTTTTTTCTCTTTCTTTTAGGGTCTGAAAGTGGAAATTCACATCAGCGCACCATCTGTGTAAAGCCAAGACTGAGACGATCAGTTGTTTTAATTTTTTTTTCTTTAATGTACATCCTTTATTAAATAAAATCCTTTTTTCGTTTTTCATTAAAAAAAAAAAATTGTCATTGTTTACACCATACTAATCCCAATTTTATAATTTATGGCATATTATGAATGTGGGGGAGAAACTTGTTTCTGCCATCACTGTCCCATTGGCACAGCGCTACCTCAAACAAATAATCGTGGGTGATTTGCATAGATTATTTTAACTGGCTAGGGTGTGTTTTAAAGGGAAAGATGACTTATTTTTTTGCTCAGCAAGCCAAGATCAAGAGCACAAGATGCAGGGCTGTGCTAAAAAGGGGATGCTCGCATTGCGGCACGAGTTTAAAACTGAAAACGCAGCATACGATAAACCTTCTTAGCAAAAAGGCCACCATACTGTGTAAACTGCTCAGATGCAAACATTTATAGGAATGAATGAGTGGAAAACAGATCTTTCAATCAAACTGTGCTTAATCAGCCCCAAAACCCCCCACAAATGAACAAAGGTATCGAACAAATGTCCTTTTTTAAAATCACCTGTTGAATAAGCCTGTTGTATCTGATTTTAATTTTCTTTCTTGGGTAAAAGTTGTGCATCCGAGTCTTAATGGACAATGTGGCATGAACAGAACAGAGGCTTTGCAGAGTTAATTTTGCTGGTAAACAAATATAGTGAATGAGATGCTAGGCTTCTGCAGGAAAACATGCAACTTGTTTCATTTTTTAGATAATCCTTACATGTTTGTCTTCTTCTCCAAGTGTATTTATATCTAATTTTCTTTATACATGATTACAGTTAAATTATTTAGTACAGCATGTGTTGGTTCATGTAAATTGTATATATTGTAGTTTTTTTTGGCTGTGTATTTGTACATATCTTTCAATTGCGACTTTCTCCCTTTTATTCATTCCCAATTTTATGGGAAGATTGTGCAATAAATGTCAATGGTCGACATTTACATGCGTGGTTTATTTTATTTATTTTTTGACCTTGTAAAGCTGACTTCACCTGGTTTTTGTGGTTTTGTACTAATCCCAACATATCTAAAACACGTTAATCAGAAAAATTGTTTAAAGAACATTATGGGAGTTTTATGCTGGGAGCTACTGGGGCTAGTTGTTTTGTTTACTGCCTTGTTTCTATACAGTGGTGATGGTGGGAACCAGCTTCTTTTTTACACAAAACACCCTTTTATTTACCATCTTAAGTGACCAGCTGCACAATTATGGTGTAATAGTGCTAAATCTGTAAAGTGTTTGGTTAATATTTTACCTTGCATCAGGCATCAAATAGTATATTTATAACCAATCCTTAAAATAAAATATCTGGAAAAAATGGTTTGGGTACTATTTTAATGTGTTGCCAAAAGGTAAAAAAAAAGGACAAAACACATTTTTTAAGGAGTGTATTTATAACCATTTCGTATAACACGAACTGGGTTTCTCA
This sequence comes from Bryconaethiops microstoma, assembly GCA_037577275.1. NCBI lineage: Eukaryota > Metazoa > Chordata > Actinopteri > Characiformes > Alestidae > Bryconaethiops > Bryconaethiops microstoma. The sequence continues at coordinate 2,557,424 of JBBJLS010000023.1, forward strand.
GAACTTTTTTTTTTTTTTTTTTTTTTTGGCCAGTGTTGATCAAATCTGAATGATTTTACCAAATTAATTTTTTTGTACATTTCTGAGCAAAGGGAGTGTACTGGTTGTTTTCTTTACAGCGGTAATGATGGAAACCCTCTACAATATTAATAATGGTGTAATAGTGGAAAAATGTATTTTGGTACCATTATGCTCTGTGTTGCCATGCCTTTATGTTTAATGATAACATTTTTATCAAATATTGAATTCATAACCATTTCTAATAACTTTATGACTTTTAGTTAGGATTTATAGCTTTCGATTTATGACTTTACAAAATTGTGTTTTTAAGGAACACTTAACTTTAATGTACTTTTTGAGCAAAGGAATGAGAGACGTGCTCAAATTTAAACTAGCCAGCTAGTGGACGTTAGCATTACTACAGTGGAGATCCTGGGAGGGAGCCAGTTCAAGTTTTAAGCTAGTTCAGTTTAGACGAAGAACTAAGTGTAAATTGTTTTAACCCGGGTTTAGGATGGCGTGTCGAGAGTCTAAAGAAAAAATACCTTTATCTGGCTTTCGAATAAGTGCTGTAATCTCGCCTTAGCAGTAAAAAACACCTTTTTTAAGTTAGCTAAAGAGCTAAAGCACTGATTAGCCAACAGGGAAAATCTGTTTTTAATGCAGCAGCAGCAGGAGAGCTGAGAGTGAGGACCAACATCTGGCTCTTTTCTCTTTTCTGACGGTCACATCTGCCTTTTTCCATGGATTCACTATTCAAGCAAGCACTGAAAAAACATCCATCTCGACGCACAGCAGAGGTTTGTAAATAAAAAAAGCTGCTAAATCACTTTAAACTCCTCTGTAAGTTACCTGGTCTGCTTTGATAGCTAACTGCTAATCTTAAAATCTTGTTGAAATTGTGATTACTCATCTCTCAACACGCTTTCAGCTGCTAAATCGTGTAGACTGTTTTAATTAACTTAACGTTTTTTGGTCTTCGTTGTGAAGAAGTCATAAACGTTAAGCATTTGGCTAAAGGTAATTCAAACAAGCCTAAAAGTTTGGATGACTTTCCAGACAGTCAGCAGTGATTTACTAGACCAGCTGTAAAGAAAAGTACTTATCACTATTATGAAGTTAAAACAAAGTTCTGTCTTAAAACTGCCCGGCTTTCCAGGCTTTGGCTTTAGTATAGAGTAATAATCATTTTTCTTTTCCAGCGTCAGAGGTGTTACCACCACTGGTGTTAACGTCTTTGTTGAACTCTCTAGAGATTCACAATGTGGACAAAAGTATTGGGACAACCCTGTTAATCACTGAATTCAGGTGGACCCTTACTTCCAGTGAGGGGCTTAATGTTAATGCTTCAGCATACCAAGATATTTTGGACAACGCCATGCTTTCAACTTTGTGGACACAGTTTGGGGAAGAAACTTTTGATTGCATGGCTGTGTCCCAGTACACAAAGCAAGCTCCATAAAGACATGACTGGGTGAGTTCTGTGGTGAAGAAATTGACTGGCTCCACACAGAGCCCTGACCTCAACCCCATCCAACACCTTTGGGATGAACTGGAACAGAGATTGCGAGCAAGGGCTTCTCATCCAACATCAGTGCCTGACCTCAGAATGAATGGACACAAATTCCCCAAAATCTTGAGGAAAGCCTTCCAAGAGGAGTGGAAGCTGTTATAGCTGCAAAGGGGGACCAACTGTATATTAAAATTTGTGTATTTGAATGGAGCGTCCCTGTTGGTGTAATAGTCAGGTGTCCCAAAACTTTTGTCCATATAGTGTATATAGAGCCAACTTAAAATCATATTTCTTGGCTGGTTAAAAACAACACGTTTTGTTGGTGGTGTGAAGGTGTTAATAGATGGTTAGTTGGGATTGGTTTTCGCTTGGATATGGACAGATTTCTCTGTGCTCCAGAAACGCAGGCTTGAACCTTTTTACTGAGCTGCTGGACACCTGAGTAGGTTCTAATTCAGGTGAGCTCTCCAGCACACTGCTGTAATTGCAGTTTACTGGTGTCTGAGGATTCACAGGTTTTCTGTTATTGTTTTGTTTTCCTCAGGCCTTTTAATGTGAGAAGCATCATCTTATACTATAATATAGTCCGTACCTCTGGGCTAGCATGCTGGTGGAACAGTAGTCATGATAGTATAATAATTCGTAATGTCATTCTACTAAAAATACTGATCTTGTGTAAAAGTTCCCATCGAGGTCCACATCAGATAGTGGAAACTTACAGTAGTTGTTTCAAACCTTTGCCTGCTAGTGAAGTCCACTATAGTAATGTTCAGATGGGTTTGAGATGTTATGTCGTTTTACTAGGGGTTTCACACGATTAAAAAAATGAATCTAATTAATTACAAGCTCTCTGATTCATTAATCTAGATTAATCACACACATTTTTGCTATAAAAGTATATTGGCATATGAGTGATTGAGTAGTGTATATTACAGACTTTCAACATCTTTTATTTCATCTTTTACTCTTTTGCTGTTCATGTGCAGTAATGGTCACAGCAATCAAAAATATGACCTAATATGCTGAGGGAAAAAAATAAAAAATGCTTCAGCAAGAACAATGATAGAACTAAGCTCGTCTATAAGGTGCAGTTTAAGACAATATACATTCATGCCCGGGTTACAGAAGCATTATAATGTGCGGGGGCATCTCGCGTGTTTCACTCATACAAATTGCTGGATGGATAAGTACATCACACCCGAATATAACAGTTCCAGCGTCCAGCATACAAGGCATCTCAAAATAAACTCAGCAACAGAGAACATTTTGCTGGGTCACAGGTAGACGGGTCAGTATGTGTCTGAGTGCCTGGTCCAGTGTTTTGGGCCGCTGGTGCTGGTATCGGGCTGTTCTGGCTCGGACCGCAGGGGTCACTCCTAAACGCTTTGCGCTGAGGTGGTATTTTAGACCTGATACACTACGATGATACAAAAATTCCTAACTGCATGAATTGCAGCGAATGATGCTCCTGTCAACAGTTTTTAAACGTAAACTTTCCATTCACTGGGCGGAGCGGGGCGGGTGCTCAGTCATGTGGTACGACTAATCAGTGTTCCTTTTTTTTACACGTTATTGTTTCTGTAATTAACGGATCAAAACTAAAGTATTAATTCGACACCCCTGGTTTTTATTATAATACTACATGACAGGTTTAGTAGTGTGGAAAGAAATATATATAACAAGCCCAAACATGCAAAACTGGCCACAACAAGTGTGGTTAGATATGAGAATGAAGTCTCTTTAGCAAGGGTCATTCATGTCGAACCAGCTCCTTAAAGACAATCTGTGCTAATCTGACTCAAAACTCAAAGGTTGGCCAGAAGAGCTGAGCTGTGAAAGTGCGCTGATGCATGTGCCAACTTGGACACCCTCACATAAAAAGTCATGCAGACATGCTGTGAGCTCAGACAGTGGTAAATCAAAGAAAAACTAGAAAGTATCCTCTTTTCAAGTAGCCTCTATCAAACCAATGTATGTCCTGTATTCTCCCATGTATCTCCATAGCTATGCTCAAACCAGGTTTAATTTTGTTGTTTATACAAACTGTTTTGTGTATATGTAAGCATCTTAATGGCCTTCAACACGGTATCACTTTCACCTGCTGTATATCTTTACTGCTGGTCTTTAATTCTAATAGTGGTGCTGGACTATGAACTTTGAACATGTCCTACAACTTCTCTATCTTGCAGCGCTCTGCTGTGCAGTAGGGATGCATGATGGTAAAGGAATCATATCAGCATCAGACATTGATTTACTTTGGACTGATATTTGAATTTCCTTGACAGTCATCGTACTGCAGAATGTTTAGGTGATGTTGGTGCGGAAATATCTGCATTTTATTTAATTCACTGAATCTGTAACCCTCCGCATATAAATGCCAGATTTCTTTGTCATTCAAACCAAGGTAGATTTGGTCTTAATTTTCATAATTTATAATGGCTTCAGGGTTCAACACGCTTTGAAAAAGGTTTTAAAAGCAAACATTTTTTTCAGGACAGAATAACTTCTGTTCAGGATAATAGATAAAGACAATGCTAAACCATGTGTGTTTATGTGTCAGCATTGACAAGATATTTACTGGAGAAATGTCAGGCATTGGCATTGCCTTACAAAACCCTTATTGGTATTTCCTTATTGAGCAGGTTAGGTCTGTGGTATGTAACAGTTCTAAGACACCAGAAAATGCAGGTTTTGTTTTTGTGTGGCCTAACAGGAGCATTTGGCCTGGCCTAGAATCCTAATGTCTCAGAGTCAGTCCGTCACTGTGAGACACTGAAGCATCAGTGCCTTCTATATTATTCATCTGTCACAGTGTTTGCATGGAGGTAACACCCATCAAGAGGCCTTTTTAGCAGAATGTTGCATTCATGAGCAAAAGCCTGAAAAGTGGAAGGTATTTAACATCATTTCTAAGCTTGACTGTTGTCAACACACACTGTACACTTATTAAACAGATATGCATGAGGAAGGAAAGGAACAATACAACCAATCACGTTATTTAATTAGAGCCTCTCAATTCCAAGTATCAAGCGATATGTTTACCAGAGTCAGGCAAAAAGAAGTTCCAAGAGCATTCATGTATGGTGAAAAACTGTAAAGTTGTGGTAAAAAAAAAAATCCCTAAAAATGCCTATTTTTATAGTGTAAACCCCAAATATGCCCCAAAATATTTTCCCAAAACACTTTAATGGGGCGTGGCAGACATCACAAAAGCAAAAAAATTAATAAAAATGCGGAGAATATCTGCAGTTTCCATGTAGGTGCGGGGGTTTCAGCGAACATTAGTTTGTTTCTCCGAAAAAATTCACGAGAGACTGAAGCCGCAGCTGCTGAACCGTGTATAAGCGGGGTTCAGCATTTGTACAATTGTAAAAATGAATGGCTAATTGATTTTTACAATTGTACAGTCAATCAAAAACATCATACGACACATTTCAGACACTATTTCAGCCATAAACAATGTCTGACCTGTCATACATGAACACAGAACAGCACACAGTGTGAAAAGTGTGAAATTCTCTCTCTATATTTAACCCATTCACCAAGTGAAGCAGAGGGCAGCCAGGAACACGGCGCCCGGGGAGCAGTGTGTGGGGACGGTACC
>JBBJLS010000023.1:2562640-2582050 GCA_037577275.1 Bryconaethiops microstoma
TATAATGATCAGTGTCAGTCAGACACCACTGTTTCTTCAAAAACGCTTAGTATATGATTATTATATGCTAATTATACAACTATCATGCAATATACAACTAGCTTCATCACAAAAACTGTATGTGCGGGAAAAACTAAACACAGATTTGAACATAAACTTATCTCTGATGATTTTGACCTGTTGACCTGTGTTATTAGTTCGGTTCTCAGAAAAAATCTGCGATGGACTGAAACCACGACTGCTGATCTGCGTTAAAGTGGGGGTTTACTGTAAATAGCTGGGGGGTTTTTTGTTGGTATGTCCTGTGCAGGCTTTTTGTCTAACTTGATGAGTGATGAGTTAAATGCAAATATTCTGTCTATTATACATTACTCAAAAAAATATTAGGCAATATATCTTTCCAACATTTGATAGTCTATTTAAACTTCTCAGCACATTAGAATATATACATGTAATCAAGCTGACAAAAATATAGGTTGCTAAGAAAATCCCTGCTGTATGAGTTCAAGCATGAGTTCAGTGACTTCTGCTGTTTACAGTTATGCGGCATACCTTGTCCATTTTTAAAGATATGTCGTACAGCATCGGAAACAGGATGAACTAGTCTGTTTGACATTTAAGAGCTTAGTGACATTTGAAATGTTTGAGATTTCAACTGTGTGTGCTAAACACAAGATTTCTATTCTCATAATTTATTTTTATTCTCAATATTTGTTCCATTCCTTCCATTTCTTGTTAGCTGCATTAACCTTGTAGCTCAAGTTTCGGATTCAAAACACGTCTTGACATACAGGGCGAAGGGGAAGACTATGTAAATTTGATCTGTTTTGCTGAACCATCCTTTCAGGCTCAGTGCTCACATAGCTCTAGTAGGGTTGATGGTATGTCTGCTGTTTCCTATTTTATGGTACATTATATGGTGCTTACTCTCAAAAACCAACCGGACATGATTCTTCTTCTATCCTAAGTGTGCACCTGTTTCTTCTAGCTTAAAAAAATAAAGAAGTCCGCTAATCACATCTGCTGTGCTCTGTATTCTTCATGAGTTCCTCAAGAGGAAATGAACAGCTGAATCTGTCAATCTACTGATCTACTGACGTGCTATGTGAGCTCACCTAGCTGCTCTCATTCACATAAACAAGCAGGCAACCACACTCCCAACCGACTCTTCAGCTTTGCATATTCTCACTTTGTTTATTTATGTGATATCTCCATGCATGCCTAAGCGTACGCTGCTTGTGTGGGAAGAACTTTCTATTCATACCTTAAATACAAATGAGCGTGTTTTCTTTGTTGGTTTGCTTTAGTTTTATGAGTTTAAAGAAATAGCTTGATGATTTGCCCAATTTTCCGCTGACTTCAGTCGATCAGCCAGGACAGATTCTGTTGTTAAAAAAGTCACCAAAACATCTCTCAGTCCTTTCAAACACGCCAAGATCTTGACCGAGCACTTTTTAATCAGAATCAGAAAACTTTATTGATTCCAATGGAAATTGCTTGTTACGACTGTAGACACACAGAGACATAGAGACAAGAACAATATAAAATATGAACTTGAATAAATGCAGAAAATACTCTGCATAAAATGCACTGTGTTATATACACAATGCCAGGTATTAATACTATAGATAAGCACTATACTGTTAAGTGAATTACTTGTAACACTAATAGAGGTTAGGAGTTGTATGTAGAAGAGATCAGTAGTAGTGATTTTTCACATGGTAAGGCTATTGCACATCATAATAAGATATTGCAAAAAAATGAAATAATTTAGCACCCATTAAGAATAATTTTAATGAAATGGTGATTTACACCAAAATAAAAAATTGCACAACAATGTAGAATCAGTTTGTTGCACAGGTTGTTGTGCAAGTGTGTGACAGGGGGATGAGGAGTTACAGAGTTTCGGTGGGAAGGAAGGATTTTCTGCGCTGTTCAGTGGAAGAGGTTTAAAACATATGCAGTAAACCCCTGCTTATCGTGGGTGTTACGTTCCAAGAGCACCCGCGTGTGATGTGGTAAAAATGTCTAAAAATGCCTATTTTCATAGTGTAAACCCTAAATATCACCCCAAATATGCTCTCAAAACACTTAAATTTCATTTAAAACTCAGTTTAATACATTACCCTTAAAGAAAATATAAAGGTAAACCCATCTTCGTACTGTACAGTTTACGCTGACCTCCCCAGTACTAGAATGTAAGTACCAATGTTACCCTTGCATAGACTGCACTGTAATTCATGCACAGGCGTGTTCTTTGGTATAAGCAGGTAAATATAGTGATAAATTAATTTACAGTAATAAATACAGGGCTTTAAGAAGAACAATATGAAAAACACGAGAACATTCGAGACGCTTCAGGGGGGAAATTCTGGACTGCAGCTGCGTCAAAGGGCAGCAGCCAATCGGCAGCAAGGAGAAATACATAGCGTTCTCGGATTGGCTACTTTCAAACCTACAGTACAGCTGTATTTCACCATCCCAAGACGCGCTTTCTTTGTGTTTCTCTCCACAGTACCAAAAAATGTATAGTTATTTTTTATATGGAAGTGTATCTGAATTTACGTTATATTTATGTTACAAAATTAGTAAATTATATTTTTCTTAATAATTTAGCACCTAAATGTATGAAAATGTATATATTGCCACGTAGGACGAGGGAGCGTGGTGGACGAGGCCTGCATGTCACAAAAGCAAAAAACAATGTGGAGGATATCTGCAGTTTCCGCGTTAGTGCAGGAGTTTCAGCGAATAATTATTCATTTCAATCCGTCTGCGATGGACTGAAACCGCGACTGCTAATCCACGTTAAAGTGGGGGGGTTACTGTAAATACAATCACTCGAACCACTTAGGGAGGTGGGCTAGTCTCTCCCAGTACTGTGCTAGCTGTGTCTAGATAAAAATCACACCAAGTCACCAGATGTAAACAGGGTCTTGTATCACAAACGTGTTACAGTGGTTCTGGACTCTTTATGACTGCTTTGTGAGTACAGCATTAGTGTTTTCACCTTAATGAAGACCTGTGGAGCAGGTTGAGACGTGTTGGTATTTTTACAGAAAACGTGTGAGCTATTTGTGTCCTAGTGAGTCCTAAAGGGGGAGGGGTAGTGGCCTAGTGTGTGGGATACTTACCTCTGGACCAAGAGGTCATGGGTTAGAATCCTAATTTCAGCACCACTGAATCTCTGAACAAGACCCTTAACCCCAAGTTGCTCCAGGGAAACTGCCACCTGTAGTTAGGGAATGGAAGTCGCTTTGGATAAAACAATGTAGTGTTTGTTTTTTGTCTGCTACCATTTTAAACTACAGATGTAACGTTGGACATTACAAATGTCTGCTTGCTAACTGACAACAACTGAGCTAAGTGAAAAATTGTGAGAATGTCATTATTCATAGAACTGTTCCTTTAAGATTAACCAGGTGAATCAGGGGTGCACCAAAATGAAAAAAATTAATTGTATGAAACTTGGTCTGATGGACACTAAGCTGAGAAATTAAACTAAAAATGTGGATGATAAACAAACGCAGTTAAAACAAACTTGACTAGTAAAATGAGTACAGTATGAAGCCTACAGTATGTGAAATCCAGCATCTTTGACAGCAGCGACTGATTGGTCAGCACCATCAGTTCTTTTTGACGCTCATTTATGATTTTTCTTAATTCAGAAGCTGTGGCTACCGATTTTATCAGTGTCAGCAGTGACTTACGTTTTAGTTTCTGTTGTTTTGCTTTATGTAGCACATGGAGTGGTTTTCAAGTAGTCTCATCCCTGCAAAGGTGAGATCACTGGGTTTTGTATTACATTATGAAACAGTGACTGCAAATAGCTTGTGATGACACTGAAATAATTTCGTATATTTTGACATAGGCTGCCAGTGTTAATTAAATTAGACTATTTTGACTAATAATTGTGTAATATGCACAATTTATACAATGATTTTCTAATTGCTGATTATGCCTTAGTGGTATCTTGCTGGTGTGGGGACTAGCGTTAACGCTGCCAAAAAAGATGTTTGTCATGTTATTGTCAGACAAATATTTCTCAGGATTTTTTTTCATCATGTGAACTGTTTGAGAGTACAGAATTTACACCTGTATTACTGTATTCACCTTCTTTGCAGCTGTAATTATTGTAAAGTACCGCCTACAGATGGTGATCTTACATTTCCCTAATGAGAGAGTTCTGTACCTCCCAAGTAAATTAAGAACAGTTAATTTTCTTGAAACTTTAATGCACATATTAAAAAAATTAGTTTTCAGTGTTATTGTACTTATATTTCTACTTTTTGTACAGTCAGTTACAGTTTGCACACTCTGCTTTCAGCTTAATTGTTCAGACAGTAGGTGCTAGAAGCAGAGTTTATCTTTTATTGCTAAGTTTGTTGTATAAATAGTAGATTAATCTTGCTCAAACACTATGAAAAGTTTCAGATTGTGGGAAATGTTTTCAAAGGTGCACCACTCCCAACCCCCCTTTGCCAGAAGCTATAATTTGACTTCGCCATTACCCACTGTTACAGAAAAAAAAATAGTAGTTTCTTTTTGTAAAGTACATTTCTTTGCCATGCAGCACAGTTTGTTGCACTTTCCATTTACTGCGCATGATGTCATGGTTCATTGTAAACTTTCTTGGCCGCCTCCTGTAAGTGAAAAGTGGCAGCATTCCTTTCCTCTGAGAAATCCTTTCGCCTCCTCCTCAGTCCACTTTTACCTCTGCAACATGCTATTTGTGTTTTGTTGTAAGAGGCACGTGAGTGACGTCTTGTGACTATATTTATGTGCAATAGCCTTTTTTCCTGGCAAAAAATGTTTGGTTTTTTTTTTTGGTTAATGAATAATAATGCATGAACGATGACTGAAAAAGGTTTTGACAAAATTTGTAAAATGTTACCTGTACAACACCTACATCAACAAACATTTTGAAGTGCTAAAAGACTTGAATGTTGTTTTTCTAGTGATGCAACGGTTATTAAATGAAACAGAAGTAAGTCTGGTAGTCTACAGTTAGAGCATGTTGTTCATGTTCAGTGTCAGTGCCTGCGGGTACATAGATACAGTATGTGTCGTTTCAAATGGTAGATTCCTGTCGAGGTCAAATGTACTCGAGCTAACGGATTCGGAATTAAGCAGAATGTCCTCAAGCCACAAGATCCCAGTTGATTTTGAGATGTACTCAAGCCACAGGATTCCAATTGTAGAAAAACATGTTTTTTTCACACATTGCTCCCCGGGCGCTGTATTCCTGGCTGTCCACTGCTTTTCTTGGTGAATTTATACAGAGAAAGTGCAAAGAAATTATTTCAGTGTTCACACTGTGTGCTGTGGTGTGTTCACAAATAACAGAACAGTCACTTCAACTTTACACTTACACTCAAGCCATTGTTTTTCCAGTAGCTATTAAAATGTCGATCAAGGTTGAATGTGCTTGAGTCAAGGTATGAAATTCGAAGCACACCACATTTCATATGGTGTAAAAGATGAATGAGGTATAATTTATTGCACTTTCAGTAGATAGCTGAAACAACCAAGAGGTTTGTTAGAGTAACAATGACTCAATGTAATGACTGGCATGCGGGAAAACTAGTTCTCCAGAGATGTTACATTTATGACACATGAGTGACAAGGATATTAAGGAGTTTTGAAGCCATTAGTATTGCTAAATGTAAGCTACTGCTTCTGTGCACTGAACGTACAACATGATACTTTCAGCCTTACCAAAACACCTCACTCGAAGCATCTAGCTTTAAGTGTGGTATTTAAGTTAATTTAGTAATACTGTCAGTACTTTTGGTGCTAGCCTGGAAGCTGTCATGTCAAAGCACACAAAAATGAGCTTACGTCCACCAAAATGTTTGAGAGAGATGGATACAGGACAAAAGGTATCTGCTTTGGAAGGCAGCAGCAATTTTCAAAAATGCAATTCATTTTTCTCATAGAAAAAAACAAGTTCTAATATTTGCATGACGTCGACTACAGAATGACCTCATAGGTCTGTTGTAAGCAAGGTGTCTCCAAACCTTTGACAAGTTCTGCACACACACACACACACACACACACACACACCCTAACCTACTTCTTCACGTTATGGTTTAAGCAGAGATACTTGCACACTCTGCTGATGGATGTTTGGATGAGGATGGAGCTGCTCCCGTCATTCCATGTCCTTCCCTGATGGATGGCTACACCACAATAATATGACAGCCCCTCAGAAAGAAGCTGCCTCTTTTTTTCTTTTTTTTTCTGAACTTTTGTTCTAAAAGAGATTATATGCCTCTTCTGCAAAGCTGCACACCTCCTTTTCATCCCATTGTTCCTGGTCTTGTTTCTTAACAATCCTGGCTATTAAGAACATAGTTTGAGGGGAAAATTCTGTATTGCTACTATTTATAAGATACTCTAGGCACCAACAGCAGTCTAGCAGGGTATTCAATAGTAACAGTGTTTGCCCTGCGTATGTTACTGTTCAGCTGTGATCTGTAAAAGAAGGCAGTGGAAAAAGTTGGTTTGAGTTGGCAGGAATTTGAAAGTGTTACTGTAAGAGTGGGCAAGGGAAGGTGTGGAGCGAGCCTCGTTCTAGGCCCAGATGTGTTTTCTTCATTTGGCTTCATTTCTTATACGGCTGCCACTTGCTTTTTTGTGGCCACTTTCACTGCCACATGCTTCATGGGCCAAAAAAAACAAATAAAAAAAGCCTGTGATTTAGTATGAACTGATGTACAGGCTGCAAAAATTGAAGCTGTGAGTCATTAGCTATGCTAAAGAAAAAGTGTAAAAACCCCATATCATGGGATGCCAAATTTTTCCAATAAGAAGTGTTGACATTTAAAGTTATCTGCAAAATCAGCATGTTTTGAATTCACTGCATGTAAAATGCAAGTAAAAAGCAGCATATGGACCCTTTAAATTACTCTTTGCTTTCTGCCAGTGACTATACTGTATACCTGAAAAGTGTATAATTTGCTGTTTGTGGCATATCTTTTTCTTGGTTTTCTTGATGTTAATACTTGTTTATGTTTTCCTAAGTTTTTTAGGATCTTTGAAAAGACTTTGGAAGTTTTCTTTAATTAGTTTTTTTATAGTTTGGCTTTTTTTTTTTTTTTTAAGAAAAAAACATTAAAATGATTGGTAGATTACTCTTACTATTTATATAAACAATGGCTGTACAACAGTACTAAATTTGTATTTATGTATGTAAAATTGCATTTTTAAAGTTTTATTTATTATTAATTTTTTATAACATTTTTATTGAGTTTTATTTAAACATCTTGCCAGCAATAATAAAGCAGTAAAGCCCAAGTCTGTTTTCACCTAAGCCCCATATTTGTGTACATACGGCTTCCTGCAGGAAACTGTGGCCTCAGTGCAAGGTCTGACTCTTAAAACGGAAAATGACTGTTTCTGCTAGCAGAAGCATCGCTAGCTTCAGAGACTTAGCTCCTCGTTTGTGTTTTGTTTGCTTTTTTCGCTGTTCCGGAGTGCCTTAATGCCGTCCCCATGAGTCTACTTCGCTTGCACAGGCTTTCGGTGATATGGAAAACCTGGATGTTCAACCAGGAGTCACAGAACCTGCCTGACTCTGGTACTTTGCAGGTGGAGAACACAAGTGATGGAGAGGAACTCAAGAGAGATGGCTCTGAGCGGCACTCGCGCCGACGCTTTCACAAAGTCAACCCACGAGGGGAACGCGAGCTGATCACAGATGGCCAGGGTCCGGTCAGCTCACCAACTGTAAGTTACCAGCATTTTCTTACTTGCCTCACTGGTACTTCGACAGAATCTGGTCTAATTCTGTGATTCAAGACATCTTTTGTATAAGTCAAGTGAAACTTTTAGTTGAGAGAACAGGTTAAATATCAAGTCCACTGTCGCCTTTGTTGACAGAACGTCATTTTGTAAGGTATTTTTTTATGTCCCTCTCTTTCGTATCATATTTTATCATATTCAGTTTGATATTCAAAATATGAATTCGGTTCCTTCTCATTCGTTTATTTGCTATTTTTTTCCTAGTCCACCATTACCCTACTCTCACTAGTTGTTTGCCCTTTACAGACTTGGAGGTTCAGATCATGCTGTTAGAATATTACAAGGAGTCTCTCGTCATGAGTAGTTCGTTTTGGTTACTGGGGAAGATTTCCCGCGTGCTGATAGCATCCAGTTTTGGCATTTCAGTTAGAGTTCTTAGTAATCTGTGTTGCCCATATTTCATCGTAGGACCTCGACAGTTACTTTGCTCTGCTCCCCTGAACCAGTAATGTTGCGAGGACAGCTGTCTTTGCTTAACCAGCACTTCATGCATAAAAGGGGTTGATAATATATGTGGTAAAGCGTCTAATTGTGCTCTGCAAGCGAACAGCATGTCTGAACTGACAAATGTGTTCATGAGGTGCATGTGAACATTATATAACATGATTTATGCTGTTTTTTTCTTCTCTTACATTTACTTTTTCCATTCGACCATGACCCTTGCTGCTGTTCTCATTACTGCAGGATTATACGGACAACCAGGTAAGAACTCACTGTATTCAGTATCTGATTTGGTCCTCATGGCCTTGCTGTTTTTTTTTTTTGTTCTCAATCTTTTCCTTTTTGATTACATGCACACAAATGGTGTAATTATACAGTTTCTCCCAACGTTGACCCTGAAACACCTTGACTTCAGTATTCACATGCACCAGGACGTTTGGTGATACTGGCAACACTTTCTGAAAGACCGCATTCGTAAGGCTACATGACACCTACGTGAGCCTTTTATGACCTCTTAAACAAACCTACATTAACATTTAAAAAGGTACAACAAGCATGATTAACATGACATAGTTTGACACACCTTATAAAAACATTTGCCAAATGCATGGATGCCATAAGAGTTGTCATGAAATTCTGTCATGAGTGTCTTGTAGCCTGATGAATGCATTAACAAATTCTTTTCAAGCGGTTCTGATTCAGGGAATATTTCTTTAACAATTTATGTGAACACCCTTTTCATATCTGGGTTTGTCATTAGTCTTGGGTGAAACGATCATAAATGACCAGCACTGTACAAGTGTTAAAAGGGTACATTGTCCCTAGGAGAAACTTTGTAATCCGATCGCTCATACTACCTTTTGAGGTGGTCAGGGACACATGTTACTGCACAACGTTTACTACATAACTCTAAAGAGTCTTTACGCGTACTTGGCTGTAAAAAAGTACAGAGACATTCCAGTTACAAAACAGATGCTGGGGAATGACAGTAAATGTCCCCGGCAGAAGTTATGTTAGAAATTCAGTCACAAGTGGTCAAGTGTAAACGGTTATGCGTATTTGCTGTCCTCTGTGATTAGGTCACCCATGGTGCATGCTTGTGCACCTTGGGTGATCTGATCACAAAGGACAGCAGAAATGACCTTAGTTACGTCTAGTATAAACAGGACCCTAGTCACATCTAGAAACCCTGTACTTCTGTTTATGATTACATCCTTCACCTTGTACTGCCCCTGTTTCTGATAGGGGTTTTCCTGTTGTGACCTATGGGGATTTTATAGTGAGTTATTTCTGGGGGAATTCCACTTATTAGCAACACAGGTGTGATATTAGCGCTTACAGGCTTAATTATTTTCATTTCCACTGTTGAATTTTAGGCAGTTTAAGAACTGCTTAAGTAAAAGCAAAAGATTTGCCTCTAGGATATGATGAATTAACCTTGTGATATTATTTAAATTAAGAAAAGCTTGTTATTTTATCTTGTGCGGAGAAAGTTTTGTCTTTGCCTTCAGTGAACATATTCACACTTGTTTGAATGAAATTTTAAACACCACCACTCTACTATGCGTACTGTACCACAGACACCCGGGTTATAACCTCCTGAAGTGGTTCCACCCTTTTGCTGAGGTTGTGTGATTGAAGATGTCTAATCCCTCACTGTATGATGCTTTTAAACTGTCTTTACTGATGGATCTTCTGAACAATGAGAATTTTTTACAGCATGAGTTACATGGTTGTAGTTTATTTTAAGCATAAGGTTGATATTTCTTGATTCCTCACAGATTGTGGAAGTCCAGTCTTGACGTTCATTTTTGCAACAACTTGTATCCTCCGGACTTGATGTCTTAATTTTTGTTGTGCAATTTTTTGATGAAACGAACAGCGTTTTCTTGAGAGGCTGCTGAAGAACATTGTTTTGTGTGCGCAAGCATGACAGATGACGACCCAGGCCGGAACATAGTTTGTGGTGTTACGTTTCCTGTCAGTCTGCAAGACGTCTGGGCCGTCGCTTTTCTGCCCCGTGAGACACTTCCGGCTCTTGATAAGCGCTCACGGTTGGCTAGATATTTGAGAGCAAGTGTCAAATGAATAGGGAACACGTCAGGAATCTTCAGTAATCTCTAGATATCTTTGCCCCGTCTTTGGGAAGGCTCATTTGTCCACACTGTGAATTTACTGAGCAATCTTAAGCCAGATGTTGAAGGCAGAAATAAAAGAAAAATGTGTACTATTTGTTCTGCTTCATACAGGGCTTTTCATAGGAGTAGACAGTATTTTACAGTACATTCTGGCAGGGATTCAAATAAATTGTACTTGCATAACCTTGACTTGATATTTGTGACTTGTGACTCACCTTTGTCTCATCTAAACAAAGTGCATCTCCCTCATCTTGAGAATGGCATGAAATCATTGTGAGTCATAGGTTTGATGTTTATGGTCCATGCAGTGAGCTAACTAATCTCTTTCTTGGCAGTTTTCTTTTCTGCAGTTGTGCTTTCATACCATGGATTTTAGAAGAGATACTTGGACATACTCTCGTTGTGGCCTCACCAATTTCAGAGATTACTTGTTGAAGATCTTGTTAAAGCAATGGTTTACAAGAAAATTACAAATACACAATTTTCCACTTCCCACATTCCCAATCCTGTTGAAAGTATGTTGCACCCTAATAAAGATCTGAATGTAATTTGAGCGGGATGACAGAAATGTGTACATGACTGTTGACTTTTAATGATTATTTTCTACACTATTCTCTTAGTTAGGCTCCAAACTTGTCTTGTTTGATTGATTCTGAGATCTGGAATGAGTGTAAAATTGTGTAAATTAGATGTTACAAATCCCCCTCCCCTCAAAATAGACTTTTTGAGGTGAGGATGTAGTGGCATGGCTGGCGTTAGTGTGAAAGCTGTTGGAGGTTGAGCAGACATTGGTTAAGCAAGTACGGTTTATTGGTGAGGAGGCATCAGACTGTCTCCTTTTTTTCAGAGTGACAAGCTTTTCCTGTCTGGATCACAGTTTACCCCCAGTGTAGTCTATCAGCAAAGAAATTGGTGGAGTTTCCTTGTTTAGTTTTGCACTGAAGGTACAAGGTTGAGACATATTATAAAATTTAGCATAGCTATATAGCTCACATGTAGCTTTAATGTTAATACCAGCCATCCTTAAGCCTTAATTGTCTATTTTTCCATTTATATAGTAAGTTGTACCATGTGAGAAACCACATCTGTTTGAGTTTAACCACTCAATGGGTTTAAAGCAAGAGTGTGTTATGTTATACTCACTTTTTTCTGATGCTAACTCATAGGCTGTCAACTTCCTTCACTTATTTGCTACATTAGTTGCATAACACCAGTACAAATTAAAGACCTCTTGGCTAATTTCATTTGATGTAAGTTGAAGATTTTTAAATTTGTTCTTTAAATTCGAGGAATTGGAAGCTGTGTTCACTCTGTTCTCGTTCCTTCTGTGCATTGCCTCCTGCTCTTGTTACTGCTGCTGGTGATGCTGCTTCTGCCTCTGGAAGGCTAATTTTAGGGGATTACATCATGGTAGCTGAGATGACAACCTCACTGCCCCCTCCCTCCTCTGTCTCAGGGGAAGGCTCACATTTTCATCCCACTTAGAGCCATAGATCTCTCCCATATTTGCAAGCAGTTGGCTTTTTACACACATATTGACTGAATATGGAAGGACTAACTGGCCGTATGGTGGTCAGGTATTGGCCCTCCTCAGGGGTCTAACCTGCCGCCCCAGGTCTCAAAACAGAGCACAGCCTTTCTACCCACTGGCCGTGAGGAAGTAAGCATGTAGAGCTCGGAAAAAAATAGCAGGAATTCCTGCAGCACCGGAATAGAGTGAGAGGGGCTAAAGACAACACTTGTACACAATGAATAACATAGTAGCCATGTTTGTGTCGTATTATTTCTTTATTGTAGCGGGAAATACAGAAGAATCCCCCAGCAGTATTGTCCTTCCTCAGTAAACATTTCCAAACATTCCATACATTTCCTGTTGTCGTATGCTGTAATAGGAGGACATGTCACAGAAAGTGGTACTTAGGTGGTGATTTAGTGCCGAATCTACAGTGTTGTTACATATATTTATATATCCACTCTGTACATATATAAATATATATGCTCATTGTGTATATACATACATATACGATATAAGTTTACACACACACACACACACACACACACACACATATATATATATATATATTATTTTTTTTAATACATCCATATTTTATATTTCTAGATTGTATAGTGTACTTGTTATGTTTTATTGTTGTATAGTTTTTATTCTGTTCTATAGTTTTTTATTTACTGTTTAAAAAGATGCAGTTGCACTTTATCTTACTTTGCCATATAAATGTGTGCCTTTTGTTTTCACTTATTTTTTCCCGCTCAACTGCTGGAAAACAGCTGCAGTCAATTATCTAAATAATTACGGTTCAGTATAGTGGTGGCATGCCTGATTTTGATATTGTGACTGTATGTTGCGGTTATTACTGGTGATAACAAAAGCATGGTATTATTTCATACTGATTTTTTCTTACCATAGCACATTTAATGGAATTGTTGCTTGTGAGGAGGTACATTGTTATAATTGAACTTGATTTGACTCTAAGCTTTAGATAGAGAATGTAAATCCAATGCAATTAATTATATAACTGTACAATATGTGAGCTGAAATGCAGTTCATTTTAGACAGGCAGTGGTCTCTGTGCGTGTAAATACCTTCATCTATCAGGAGAAAACCAGTCCTCATGAGGGGGCAGTAAAGCGTTTAACAAATCAAGTAATTTACTTATTGAATTTTTTTCCTTCGCTTTCTGGGGGAAGCTGTTCCCACCATGTTCTTAATTAGCATTATGAGGTTGATTACTCAGGAGCACCAGAGCCGCTGCCCTATGTGTGCTCAACCCTCACTGGTCTTATGTGTTATTGTTCTGTGCCCAGTGGGCTGTAGTATGGTGGCTGGACTTACAGCCCCTTGCTGTCATGTCACTGTCACTTTCCTCCATGCTGAGGGTACAATAAGACCCCTGGGACAACCCTGTTTCTCCCTCACCCACTCACTCGTTCCCCACTATCCCCATTTTTTCCTGGGCTTCCTCTGGCTCCTCTTTTGTGCTGTCATTTGTCACCATCACCACCCCATTAATCTTACTTCTTTTGCTAACATCTCGGCACCTTCATTGGTTATATTTAAACCTTTTTTAGTCCCCCATGGCATGTTTGCCTTTAAACACCTCTTGCTGATCTTTGTAAGACTATGTCTTGCTTGTAGCCCATTGAAATAAATGGTGTTTATATGGAGCCATTTGTTAAAGGGGAATTTTGCTTATGGTTAAAATGTAGACAAAGTCATTTAGATTGGTTTGCTCCATTTGAGAGGAACTTGCCGAGACAGAATTATTTGTAGCAGCAGTGGTAGGAACCAGATATCCGACCATACAACATGTAGTGGTTAATAATAAACACTGTTACTTGACAGATAATTTTAATAGTCCTCAAATAATTTGCTTTTAAAACATTACAAAAGTGCTCGCATATAAGTTCACTGGTTATTTTGGATAGCAAATGAAAAGGCTACATTTGACCCCATATGACACTTGGTTCTTATCAGTACAAAGATGTCAGTATACAGTTAGTTAATTTCTCTACAGTGTATTGTTTCATATCGAACTATTTGAAAAAATGTTTTTTTACATTTCTGAAGATGTTAATTGATATGGATTGAGTATTAAAATGAACAGTGCATGCATCTAGGTTAAACTGCCATGGAAGATGGATAACAATCTGAAGCAAAGCGTTGGTGAAGCAAAGCATAGAAGTTTGTGCTCTGGTGCCTAAGCATGAATAATAAAAGCGCATGACAAAAAGCTGTGGCGCTCCAATCTCCCCCAAACGCACAAACACTCATACACACATACACATGTGGTAGAGAGTCAGGATGTACATCCTGTCTGTCAGCTGTTTACAGTCTCTGTACCTTTTTTGTGGATCCTGATGGCAGTGCAGCAGTTTCAGGTGCACTTAGATCGCTTAGTAAATCAGCTTTATGTTCAAACATCACAAAGGCTGAAGCAGTTGTGACTGGCCAGTCTCATAAATTTTAGGCAGAACTGCATGCCAGAATGCAAAAATGGCTTTTGCAGTAGTGATATTTGTGAAATATGTAAGTGAATCTGTGAATGTTTACTTACAATTTTATTCACAGTTTTGGTTAAAAATAACCACTTCACAGTTAAGGTACACTATTGTGATTTAGTAATTTAGGAAGTATGTTGCTGCCATACGGGCAATTTTTGAAATGGCCTTCTGCGTTCTACTGATTGTGCCCTGGAGTAGTAAGTAGTATGTGAACAACATGAATACCTTGATGATGTACTGCTTCTAGACAAATATTCCAGTATGAGTTATATTTGTGACATACTACATCTTATAATGCATCATGGTGGTTTAAGGAGGATATTCCTACTGATCTAATCATCTGGTTAGCCCCAGATGATTTTTGTTTGTTTGTTTTAAACCCAATTTTCTTACATTTTAGTCATTTCCATATCCAGTTAGGACTCCACCCAGTCACACAATGACGCCAACGCCAGGAAGTTGAATTCTAGCATGTGCTTATTCTGAGTCATGTGAAGGCACTGTATCTTTTCAAACTGCCACTAATTAAACAGCTTAACTTGTTCGAAGGCGAACAAGAGCTACCACTTCTGTTCCATCGGCTTACAGACACTGGCTAACATTGCATTGAAGAGGGAGAGGGAAAGCCCCTCTACACTATAGATGGAGCGAGACCAATTACACGCTCTTGGATTCCTGGCCTTGGATGGCTGGTGTATTGCCGGGGAATTAAGTCGCTGTGTCATGATGATGGGACCACTCAGGTGCCGAGTCCTGGACTGGAGAGTATTTTTAAGATTTTTAAAAGATTTTTAAAAAATGACAGTAAAAAACATTATTGCAGAAGTGACACCACAGACATGGCCCTAATCATTAAGCTCAGCATTGTAGGCATAAACCAACTAATTAGTGTTTCTATTTATAGGACCCCGTTTACCCACATTGTGTCATTAAAGTGATAACCAACAGGAAGTTGACTGTTCTTGACCATGGCCTATAAATAGAGTGAATTTTTCAACCAAAAAAAGTTCACAAATCTTCAATCATACATTTGGCATCCCTGTGGCCATAGTGGCTTGTATCTGCAGAGGTGTTCATAAATTGTGGCAAAATGACAGAAAATAAATGAATAAAGTTAATTTGCTGTAAACACGGTTAGATACTGTGGTTATAGCAGTGACTTGGCCCCACGCAGCCAAACAGTCCACACAGTTTGCATGGGTTTTTCATACTCGCTTGTGGAGTCCCACTGCATATTATTTTTAGCTCATTATACTGATTGAGAATGTACTGAAAATGAAATGAGTCACATTTTCACAGATGTAGGAAGCAATAGTTTAATTTTTGACTTCAGAGATGGGTTGAAACAAACACCTTCTACTGTGTTATTTAGTACAGTGTGTGTTGGTGGGTTTCACCAAAGATGCTTCTTGTGGTCAGTGCATGCCCTACAGAGCTGAAAAAATGGTTCCTAAACAATTATAGGGCTAAAGAAAATGGGATGGGTGTTTTTTTACGTCTGATTGGCTCAGCCCCTGATGAGTCCTGCCACGCCTCTGAACTGTGGAACAGCACACAGCTTCTGTTTCATAATACATACTGTACTGTGAAGTATATTGGCTCAGTATACAGTACACAGCAGTGTAAGTGCAGTATGGGATTTTATCACAATATGGCTCAGCCCTAACACATATCTATATAACTTGACACCAAATTTTCCCAGACTTTGACTGGCACTCGTGCAGCCTTTTTCCCCCTAGATATTAGATTACAGAAGCCATCCCTGCTCTGTTTACACCAAATGACTGTGATTCTGCCTCTCTTTCTCAATCCAGCCAATGAAACTGGACTCCTTTTTGTTATTTGTGGAAGAGGGGAATCCTCTAGCAGCTGGAGGCAAGGCTTTCTCGCATTGTCACTCATGCTCTCTCTCCCTCTCTCTCGCTCTACAAAATGCGCCGCGCTCGCCATCTCTGCTTCCACAACAATCATCAGAAAGCTCCATGTGCTGGTTTGCCATTGGTTGGCTTGGAAAAAGATGATGTCATGCTTTTTTCTCTCTCTTTTTTTTTGCATTAGCGGCAGAGCCGGGGAATAGGACTCAGTTCACATTACTGGCCCGGTTTAGAAGGAGAGAAGACATTCTTTAACCACAGCCTGAGCCATCAATTCAGTTAGCGGTATACATAAGAGCTGTTACAGAGAGAGGTAGACTGAATGTATGAGAGAGGCTCACTTTCTCTTACGTTGACAGCCCAGTAAATGCTAGCACTTTTTATGTCAGTCTATTTATGGAACACCTTTTTCATGCGAAAATGGGTGCTGAAGTCTCTTTTTAGTCCTTTTTCTGTGCCTCCACAGAAGCGTGCCTTTGTCATGATCACAAAAGAATGCAGAGTGGCTTTGTGCGGAAGGAATACATTAACGTAGCATGCCTTTTCAACAGTTTTTTACGTCATCGTTTATGCGTATGATTTCCATAGAGCAGAGGTTAGCAGAGATGCTAAGCTTTCTGATCAATAAAGATGCTACCATCTGCAACCCACCCCAACTTCCCGGCCCCCCTTTTTTCCTTTGCTCCAAACAGACAGCCAATAGCCCTAATGCAGTACACCCCCCACCACAAGCACACCCCACCCTGGTGCTCCCTCCATTCCTCCCTCCCTCATGCACCCTACACAGGTGATGTCATTCTTTTTCTGCTAGGCTCCCCTCCCCTTTCTTCCTTCTCTCTCCACATTAGATGCTCCGTTTTCACCCGTGGAGTGTCCAGTTGATGGAAGCTTCTCCTGGGGGAGCCAGAGCGGCGCTGTAGCCGGGGATGCGCACTCGAAGTCTGGGCACAGCAGGCAGTCTAGTGCTCCCGGGGGTGGTCAGACATGCATGTCTGCTGCTATTAGACAGACCAGAGAGAGTGCTGGAGAAGCTGACCAGGGGGGGATCCAGAATGCTGCCAGTAGCAGCGTCCGACTTTTCTGCATCTCAGTCTGGAGTTCAGAGTTTGGAAGGAAAGGAGGCTTGCTCTTTATTTAGGGACAATTCTTTTAATTAGGATTTTCCTCTTTTTCATGCTTTATGTAAAGACTGGAGCATGCATCTGGTCTTCACTGACTTGACTGAATCTCTGCAGTTATTCCAATGGTTTGAGAAAACACTGGATTTTTCCCTGCATTGACTTGCCGCGCAAGTGGATGAGTGCTTCTTTTAGTCTTTCCACAGCTGATTTTTTTTTGCTTTTCTGGAAATGTTTAATGGTCTAACTTTACTTGACAAATTAGAAACGAAGACGGATCCGTTTTTATTGTAATAAATTGTTTTGTGAAAAGTCTCTGTGGATTCTGGTGCGGAAGAACAAGCTGAGATTAGTCTCATTTTGTTTCCTCACTGGCTGGTGAAAGGGGGAAAGTTTCCCTCACAGCTTGGGAAATGGCTTTCCTCGTCCGTTGCTATGCCAACTGCTTGCAGCCGTGGTCCTCCAAAGTAAGTGATGTCATAACGTATCCGCTAAGTGAAGATTTAGAGATCAGAGCCTGTGTGTGTGTGTGTGTTTTTGTGTGTGTTTGCGTCCGGTGGGTTTTGCTTGCTTGTGAACCATGCTGCTGTTTTAGCTTTGTGCAGTGTTAGATTCTGTGGACTGTGTTTACTTAATGTCAGCAATACACAGTTTAATTTCAGTGCATTTTTATGCATGATTAGATGAACTAAATAATCAATAGTTTTGTTTTTGATCAGCCTTTCCAAGTTACTTTTATCAGAAACAGAATTTTCAACTGTATTCTGACTCTGTATGTATACAATACACCCTGCTGTTCCAGCATTTGCTACTTTACTTTAATGTGCTGCCACTAAAAAGTAATTTTTGTATTGTAAGATATCTATATAATTCTCAGTATACTGATGTATGCAAACGTTTAGGCACCCCTGGTCAAATTAAACATTTTATTTCTTTTCCAAATGAAGCACACATCTTCCAGAGTTCTGTACGTTTTAAAGCACTTTTTATTTTCTGAATGTAACATATTTGAAAATATAACACTTTATGTTATGCAAGGGTACTCCCTGTAGATGTTGTGCACTTATTTTTATGTGAGAAGTCAACAAAACATTGCAATTGACTGCAGATGTTAAAACTTTTGTTGTATAAATATAAACAGAACTTTCATAGTTCCAGTACGAATGCAGCAGGCATGATTTATAATAGCTCTTACCGTCACATATTGTCACCACATGTGGTCTGTACAATGAACCTAACACTAATAACCTGAAATTACATTACCATTAGGTTATCCAGGATGATTACTCCTGTTTGCTTTGTCTAGTGTTCCGTTACTGGAAGTGTCACATAAAGGCACTGTTCCCCAAATATAAGAACTTTGGACAGGTGCAGAACTTGGCATTGCAGTTTATTAGTGTTCTTTAGGTATGGAGAATATCCACAAAAGTACCTCTACATCAGTCTGAGTCAATGGTAAACAACAGCTGTAAAAGCAAGATAATATTTAAGTTGTTAAAGTGTAAAAGAAAAGTAATTTGGAGTGTAATGAGGTCAAGTGCAACACATCAAAACCGACTCAGAATCACAGTGATTGCCAAAACAGCGACTTCTGAAGTGATCAGTGTCTCTGACTTTTGCCCTAAGAATTTCTGACTTTTGCCCTAAAACTGACGGAATAGGCTTCAGAGTACTCCGCAACAATGGTTAGAGAGAGAGAGAGAAAGAAATTGTCCAAACTAAAGAACACTTACCAACTGCAAAGCACTCACATAAGTCGCTTTGGATAACAGCTTAAGCCAAATGCTGTAAATGTATGGGAAAATTGCATCATGGATGTGCAGCTGACAAATCTGCAGTAACTCCTTGATGCTGTCATACCATTATAGACCAAAATCTCTCAGGAATGTTTCCGGCAACTTGTTGAAACTATGTCACAAAGAATTAAGGCAATTCGGAATGCAAAAGGGGTTCCAGCCCAGTGCAAAGAAGTTAAATCTAATAGAGTCACTGGTGTTTGTGTGTGTGAATATA
>JBBJLS010000023.1:2583278-2602947 GCA_037577275.1 Bryconaethiops microstoma
GTCACCCCCCCCTTCAATTTCACAATGCTTCCCTTATTTCTGTAAACCTTATGTAACATAAGTTAACTAAGTGAAAGATTACTAAATTACTAAAGATTTGCTTGGCTTTTTATTTTTAGTTTTGCTCTAAATATTTTTTTTTCCATTTTTCCCTCAATGGTGCATTGTTACATTCTAACTGGTGAATCATTATAAGTGGGATGGAAAAATTCTAGCAAGACAATCACAGAGCACCTAGAGCGCTACATACATTTGTTATTATGCTAAAACCAACAGGAAAGATAGATTGCACTGGTGTCTGCCCAGTGGTACTGACTGTATCATGATATGTTCACAGCAACATGCTGAGACATAATCTGAGGGACATAACTCAAAATGGTGTATTAGATAAATATTGTGATTTTGCTCTTCCCTAGTTGTAAATATGTGCTGCCTAAGACATTGTTTTATGTTAGTGTTTCAGGATTGAAAACTGTGTATTTTCAGTGGTTGTTTTCGATAGCAATAAAATGGCAATACATGACATTCTTTTTGTGTTCTGTAAAGTTGTGTGGTAAACAGCTTGTTCCCTGGTTCCCATCAAACCTTTGCATATACTTGAATGACTTTTATGCCAATCAGTTCACCTGAAATATTCAAAAGGTGATAAAAGTTGACAATTTCATTTTCCTCTCATTTCCTGGTTTAGGCCTTCTGTTTCTGTTTGAGTGACAGTCAGAACACACTCAAAGATCTTCACTATGTTAATTAGCATTTTAAGGTGTGGCTGCTGCGGCTTACATAATACATTTGGATGGATGTTTGCATCTGGTCCCAGTAAATTTATGCAAAGTTAACATATGTTTGTCACCAATTGAGGAATGCTCACCATTTCAAGAGCGGGTCTAAGAATATAAGTACAGTTTAAATCATTTTGAATTTGACACTATACTATACACACAGAAGAACTCTGTTCTGTTTTGTCAGGAGTTCTGTGCTTTCACTCATGTGACGCACTGGGGTAGGTCTGAGTTGGAGGACCACCGTCATCCATAATTCAGCGGCAAGTAATGGGTCTTCAGTCGCCGTGTGCGGTGCTGCACTTTCACATCTCCATTTATTTCCTGGTGACCAGCCATCTTCGAACTTGGCATTGCAGCAAACATCCTGACAGTGTTGTTAATGGTGCCCTGAAAGCCATTAGCATCTATTTTCTTCTTGTTTACTGCTTACGTCTCAGGGAAACTGTCAGACTTCTGCTAAATCAGCCTCATCCCCTCATGATCCTCTGATTTTCAAATTTATCCTCCTTGCTTTTGATTGGTTTTTATCTCACTCCACATGGGTAGTCTCACCACCTCAGTAAACAAGGTATATCACTGAACCATGACCTGGACTGATGTCTTTTTGACTTTGTTTATTTTTAGCATTGCAGTGTATCCTGTATCAGGATGTCATCTGTGTGCACGGGTAAAAGACTAGTGTATCTGTATTTGTGATATAAAAGTGCCCTGATTTCAAGGTGGGTGAGCACACATTGTTACCATATGTGTGTGTGTAGTGTTTGTGTGTAAACACAGTGCTGCCAGCTTGGCTACATTCATGATCTAATGTTACATATGCTTTGGCCTCAAAGTTCAGTATCATTCCTGTGTCTTTTGTTAAGTCTGTGTCAAACAGAAATCACAATGCGTTTTCCTTCTGCACTGTTAAAGATTTCTGAGTGAAAGGCAGCAAACTCTGTGTGGTTTGATGATTGGTGGTGATAAGATGGTGAGATAAAACAAGATATAATGGGTTTTAAAACAGGTTAAATTCGTTTCTTTTAAATGATATAACAAGTTCAGTTTGATATAACCAGCAGCATGAAATAACAAAGGAAAAAAAAGGTTTTGTTATCTTCACATTTGAAAAGATGTTTTGACTGGTTTGAATGGATTTTTCAAAGATAATGTCTGGCACTCCAGTAGACAGTGAAGATGTTCTTGTTGGAGAGGTTTGGATGTTATACACATGAGGGTTCATCTCTAGCAGTTAAGTTATGAGCAACCATATACAGTGTTTCCCCTACCGTTGAAATTCACACTCTGTCTGAGTTGAATGATATATAGACTTTAGGACGTAATTGGCCGTATAAAATCCCCGTATGTTGCACAGGTGAGATTGGTTTTGAAGGAGGAGCAGTGCATAGCTCTAGTCTTTTAGCATCTAGTGGCAGTAAGCTATAGTCTTAGAAGAACTTGGCCTTTAAGCAGATAGAAAGATTTTATACACTCTAAAATATTAGTGGTTTTATTGAAATATGACATTGAAACCCTGACTCTGAGAAAACCATTGGGATTTCTCCCTTCTCAATATTTGTAAGCAATCAGCGTCTTACAGCATTTTTCAAGCCCTCGAAGGCAGATTGAACTTCTCGTAAATAAATGTGTGAAGAATGTATTTAGATGAATGGTGTATTGACCGTATTTTAAAAATAGTTGTGATGATACTCTGCAAAGTTTCACAACACCATAAATGCATGTTTGGCTTCAAAGTGTTTATCATCTGACTTGAAAAAAAAAATCATGGGACAGTCGTAGAAGTTTTGTTAATTTTAAAATAACATATTTTGGTCATATTTATGCAGACATTTGTGGCCAAGTCTGACTGTAGACTTTTTAAATGCACACTCAGAGAAGACCAACGCATTCTTTCTAATGCAGCCTTAAGAGACTCAGCTACCCATAATCCTGTAGACTGTCCAAAATGATAAACTGGACATCACTGGACTTTATTGCTTCATTAGACTTAAATATTCAGCTTCAGGCTACTTGTACTCAGGATCTGACCTTTTGTTCAGCTGTTCAGCTTAGTTTAGCTTATAGATTTCCTTTCACTCTTCACTCATCAAAAGTCAACCCATCCCTGCCAGCAGCTAAAGGTAAGCTGCTTCTGTAGGGCGATCGACTAGAGCATAGAAGATTCATAATTTTACAGTGGGGAGGTTGGATGTGCAGGGCCTAATGCACAGTATATTGATCCTTATCGCCTCAGTTTCCTGTCCAGATGACACCTAAAACCTCCCATGGCAGGGTAGCTAAAACCACTCAGCCTTTGTTTGGCCAATATTGAGATGTTAAGAGCCACCGTTAAATAATGCATAGCATTATTTTTGTTTGTCGTAACATGGTTTCACCAGCACCACAAATAAGTTTGCTTAAGAGTCTGAGAGTCAGAAAGAGATAAGTGAATCTAATGAAAGTCTGTTGTCTGTGTTTTGGCTGCTTTTTGGGCTTTTTTAGTGTTAGTGATGGAATTATTAGCGAAAGCCAAGCCATCTTTGACTTGCTGATTATTCAGGGTTACCCAAATATAGGCACAAATTGGTAGTTCCCCTTCGCAAATATACTCACTAAACCTGGCAATTAACATTTGATTTGGACCAGCTGTGCTTGAGCAAAAAAATCACCAACGTGTCCTGGACCTCACTCCTTCAGGACCAGATTTTGGCATCACTGATTTATATTATCACCATTTTCAGAAGAGAGTTGTATGGAATGATGACTATGAGAAGAAGAATGATAAGATAAATTAGGGTAAAAACTGCATTTTGTTGCACCGTAGATCTATCACCAGAAAAAATCTAATCATGTACTCTGACTTGTAGTGTAACTGAATTTGCACAGAGTGCCATGGAATCTGGCTAAAATTGTATTTTACAGCATCTCATGGAGTCTGACTTATGTTAAACATATAAGACTGCTATCATTGCATGGTTTTTGGCAGACTGTAGATATTAATAGCAGTTGCTTAGTTGCCCATGACGTACAGCACAATCAGTATCATTGCAAAGCATGCTATTACCCCTTCCCCCTTTACATATCATCCTAACACCATTATTCACCATCTAATTACTTGCCTCTGCTTCAGCCATTGAGCTTGAGTTTCACCCATGCTTCACAGCTATTCAACCAGATATCTCCATTACCTTGATGTTATTGATTATCCAGTCTTTTATAGGCCCTTATGGAATGCCATGAGCTTCTATAAATCTAAATTGCAGGGGGCTGGTCTGTTTTCTTTTTTATGTAGTTGGTGTCTTGCTATTGTTTGTTTTGAATGGCCTACTTCACTTGCATTCAAGGAGCCAGTTGGAGGGATGTAGCGTAAAACCCCAGAAGGCTTAGCCAGTGAAATCTGGTAAGTGGACAAATGCATGAGCAGAGCATGAGCAGAGCACTACCTCATGCATCCTGAGGCCATGATTCCGTAAGCACACCAGTGCCAGTCGATCATGTTCCCAGCCTTTCAAGACTACCTATTTCTGGAGAATTTAAAGAAACATGTCAATCTGGGTACAATGTGGAAAGACTACAAGGTGCAAAGGGTGGAAGTATGGCCCTATGTTGGTATGTCTGTACTTGTAGCAGCTGTGAAGAGTTGGCAGGAAGCATCTGCCAGCTCAGGCACCTCAGCCAGGCCGAGCATTTAGCCTCCACTGTGCTTCTCAGCGTGGTCAAGCTGGCCCTGGCCCTGTTTCCAGAGCTGGCTAGCCAGAATAAGCGCCTTTCAGCATCCGGTTTCTCTCACATGGACCACAGCCTCCAGTTTTTCCCTTTCAGAGCCCCAGATTCTGGATCAGCTACAACTTGGTTCGAAATGAATGATGTGAAAGTACATCTGAATGTGGTTTTTGAATTGTTAAATTAGGGTACACTCTTTTTGTGTTTCAGTAATTTTATTCTCTAGCTATTTTTAAATGTAAAAATACAAGGGAAAAATTTGACTGCACTGAATGAATCACAACTACACATCAAACCACGAAGACTATTTTAAACACTGTTTGTTGGTCCATTTCAAGAGCAAGTAAAATACTTACAAATGAAAAATCATTGCAAACAGTGACCTCTATTGTTCCTTTTAGTGCAGCATTCCAACATTCGCTGACAATTTTAGGCGTTCGTTTAACTGATTTACAGTGATCTCTCTGGCCCTGCATTTATTGTGTTTTGGAGACAAAACAGAACAACTTACTCACCACAGGTTATCCTCACTTCACTTCATGAGTATTCAAAGTTGACACCGGCAAAATATTTCTGGCAGAAGAAATCAGCCATGTTTTGATTACTGCACTCTGAGAATGCTTTTCATTTTGGACTGATTTTATGCATGTGCTGTGTAAGTTGCCTTTCATTATGTGAACAGCCTGCTCTTGTCAGGACCCCTTCTCCGTTTTTACATAATTAGGCAAAGACTGGGCTTCTGTTTAAACCACCTCATTTCCTGTTTCTCAAAACTTTTACATTTTTCATCAGCTCATCGCTGTGGAATGTACACAGAGTAGGATCTTGAAATCTTGGCCTGAGTGAAGGGTGAATGTTTCGTCAGTAGAAGGTCCAGTGTTCCTTATTAGGGTTTGGGTTGGCTCATGGCTGGCTGTCGTTTTTTTTTTTAACAGTGCCTTCTTTTTTGGACATACATAACTGATGGCTCTTGTGAGTAAGACATTTCTGATTTATTCTGTTTTTCATGATCTCTAAAGATAAATTGATTCGTGTTGGGTGTAATCCAGGTCAGGATGTATTACAGTGATGTCATCACTTTTTTTCTGTAATGAAGCAATGAGTTACAATGTATTCTTGTAATTCTATTACAGTGTCCTTATTAATGACAATTGAGTTACTTGTGTTTCTTTGAGAGCACTAAACCGGAGCATTTACAACATAAATGCCTTCTGTGTGGTATTATCAGCTGTAATTTGCTCTACCTCTGTCAGCTGACTGCGTAGCTTTGATTGTGAATATGAGTATGAATGTGGGAGACCACTTTATATTTACATTGTCTGATAAAAATGGTGGATAAAGATGCCTGCGTTAAAGAAGAAATAGCCTCAGTCTCCCTTAAACAATTCTGACTTGATTTTCATTCAAAAACAAGTGTAGGAAGTTTACCAATTTACTATATTGCTGTAATAAAGTATGCAATTGAAATCACTAGTTTAGGAGTTTCTGACAAAGTCATGAAACTATTCCAGTTTGAAGAATTCTTTTAATATTATCAGTGTTTTCCTGCAGTCTTTGATATTACATGACCTGTTAGAAATATCAGAAATCAGATTATTGGTAGAATGTCAGTATATTGGCAGAATCTTTGTTTTGTTTTTTTTGTTTTTTTAAGTTTAAACTTAATTTTAAACATATTCAACCATATTTTGATGGAACCAAGATGTTTGTGACTTTTGGTTAAGGGTCTACCCAAACCAACATGACACACAGTTGAGGGCTCCCTCTGGTCCATTTCCTGTCTGGATGAATGCCGTTGCCCATTTCCTCTCTGTCTATCCAACTTTCTCTATCCCCCCTCTGCTGCCTTGCCTTCACACCTGTCACCTTCAGTTTCAACCACAATTCACTACACCTCTCTATTGTGGGCTGGTTTCAGCTTGCCTATCCAAGGCTTATATTGGAGCCCCAATCTTCTAATCTTTCTGTGCTCCTATAATAAAGATTGGCTGGGAGGGTTTTCTCACTATATTTGGGTGATGTAGTCGAGAGGTTAACGCACACACCGGGCCCAGGTTCAGCCGGAGTTTAATGTGAGGTAGTGGCGACTCTACTGCTCCTCTAATACAATTTAGATCAGACAGATGCTGGCCTTCATTGATCAAAGCCAAGCACTACAGGGCTAATTTTGGAAAGCCCATTGCCATTGAACTACAGCAGTGATGGGAGGTGGTCAATGTCTGATGCTTGCAAGTCTGACATCTCACATTGTTTTCTTTGTTGTACTAGAAGCTAATTGGCACAGACAGTTCAGATTTTTTTTAATGAACATCACAACAAAGATGTATCTCAAGAAGAGGCATGTTTTTAACCCCACCGCACTTTGTCCACTGGCTAATTTTGTAAGCTTCCACTTCGATGCTGAAGTAACACAGCTGCCTATTGTAGAGCGCATTACAGCTGCTGTATATCAAATTAATAGAATTACTCAGTTGTGTTGGGCCTGTAGCTGATCTGGGATTGTCAGCCTCTTCCTGCAAAGGGAGCAGAATTCCTGCATTTTGCACTGCTGACATCTGCAGGCAAGTAAAACTCATACAGTATAATTGGAATGCATGGAATGATGTCCAGGTTTTTTTATGTACTGACCTTTGTAGGACTTTCTTTCTTACAACCAATTTACCGTGCATTTATGTGAATGTTTAGGTGTCGTTTTTATGCTTAGATATCACAGCACTAAAACCTCTGGCCACCTATTCTTTTGATTAATAACCAGATTCCAGGCGTCACACTTCTTTTATCACTGTTCAACTATCAGAACATAAGGAGGTGATTCGGAGTTACACTGATTGTATTGCAGTTACCCTAATTGCTCTGGAGTTTGGGAGTTTTTTGTGGTGAACTGAGACTGATGTGTTCTGTATATTAATACATTTTTTACTGTATATTAGTACATTATTCATGCTGAATCTTGTCATATTTTAACTAATCAGGAATCAGCTCAAACAAGACCTGGCTGTGAAGCCCTTTTTTTTGTTTGTTCACTTCATTTTCATGAAGAACCAATGAACAGACCTTGCTCACACCTGCAGCGGTGAGGAACGATTTCATTACAACACATGAGAAATTAATGCATTATGGAAATTTCATATCTACAGTACCAGTCTGTTTAAATTTGCCTTTTATCTAAACGTCAGCAATTAAACTGTAAGAGTGCCTCCGTTGTGCCAAGAGCCTGATCAATTTACCACCATAACCACATACTACATACACTTCTGAAAAGTGTTTTCATCGAACAAGTTGTGACTGGTTGAAAACAAAACTTCAGAGGAATTTTTTTTGTTTCTAATGGATGAACTGTCTCTGGTCTTCTACACTGGAAGTGTCATGTATCCACGTCAGGTCAAAATGAACTATACTTGAAACTTTAACTGCAAACTACAAAAGTTATTTCTTGAAGTAAATGGTGAAAATATTTTTTTAGGATTAGGATACATGTTTTATATTATTGGAACACATTTAAAAGCAGTGAGAGCCGTGTACTGCAAACAACAATAACTGTTTGTGTTTACTACCAAAACTTCCAGCCCTTTGACAATTTGGTTAATGTAACAGCTCTCTTTTCTTCCCTCAGGGTTAGTTTGTCTGAATTTAAATGTTAGTGTGATGCAGTATGTCAAAAGTACAAACTTTGGGATCACTTGCTTGCATCACATTCAGTTCAAGTAACTTGCAGTTTAGTTGGATCACAATCCAATCTAATCACATTATAAAATTGTCATTTTTTTAACCATGGACCGAAAAAATAGATCTGCCCAGAATGCAGAATTATTTGCATATTAAAATGAAGTAGTTATTGACAAGAGTATAATCATAAATTGCATAAAGTACAGATTCATAATGTCAGATTGGCTACTGTAGTGGTTGATATTTATAGTAAAGCACTCAGATCAGGCTGCAGATGGGGAAAATACAAATTGAAATGTTCAGTTGTTAATGAAGGTAAAAACAAGCATTCTGTTTTAAAATAATCCAGAAACCAACAAAAATCATAGAGCTCATAGGGGCACTGTGATTAAAATTGACAAATGTTTGTGCATATATTTAGTTATGGGAGTTCTTAGAAAGGTTTTATAAATGATTAAAAAAAATTTACCTGGGCAAACACAGTGCACTGCTTAACTTGTGGTTGTTGGTGCCACAGTTAAATTATCCTCGGTTATACTTGGAGATGGTGAATATTTGTCTAGCTGTGTGAATGACACTATGTGAGGGAACATCTGGTCACATGAATAATGCAAACTGATGGCTGCTCTGTTCTCCCCTGCAGTTCTTAAGGGAACACCCACCGTAGGGTAATTCCCCTTTGAATTTGCCACTGATATTCCATAGATAACTTCCTCCTTTTTTACTGTCACATTGGCTGGCTGTGTTTTGATTTAACAACATGATTAGCCTACTTCTGCTGTGAGAACAGGCACCTGCAGAAAGCAAGAAGAATCGCAAAATGGATTTAATGCGAAACATTTTCTTGCATGAAGTGCATGAGAAAAGACAAATAGGAGTGTTGTCTGTAGTCACTCATTGACAACAGTAAATTAAATTGTAATTGTAGCACTTTGTTAGGCTGTCCATGTATAAAACTTGCCTTCAACAGTGTAATAATATGATATTATGCATTATGCATCTTAATTGATCAAATAATTTCTGAAATTTTGTCTGTATCACTACATTCTTGGGGTATGGATACTTTTGGGGTAAATTTGTCTTAGTTACAGATAGTGTGACAATTAAAATTTAAATTTCAGGTAAAAATTGTTCATGTAATTTCTCAATTATTTGTCATGTATATAATACAATCTTTTAAAATTAGATGCAAGAGTCACCAAATAGGACAGATCATGGGCTGATGTCCCTTTTAAAGATTTTATTTTCTGAGCTTTAAAATTTTATTTCCTCTGTGTGAGTAACTTTAGGGTAAGAGTTTAGAGTAACTTTAGGGTAAGTGAGCATTGCTTCTAAAGGGGGCGTTTTTTCCAGTTTCCTTCAATATAATATACTGCAGATTCTCTCAGCAGTCAAAAACGACTTGGCCCTTTGCTGATAGTATTAATCTTAATGGGAAGCCATTATTTCTATGGGAGATGGACCTAGTGGAGCAGGAGCATTGACTCTGGCTTTTCCTGTGCTGTGACCCTTTGATGAGTCTCTAAGTTGCCTCATAATTGAGAAGGCTGGGCAGGATTTAGTCATGGAGGCCTTGCTGCGCTGTTGAATGAGCAGGTTTGTTCTGGGCCATTAAGACCCACCGAAGAGCTTGCTTCATTACCAGCAGTGGCTCAATACTTAATGTACGGCCTCCAAGTGGAAGTGACTGAAAGGCCCATTCCTGCCTCTTTCTTGCCGCCACTGCTTTGAAGGAGCTAAACATCATGCTGGAGGAGCTTGTGAATAAAACAGCTAAGAACTAAATAATTGGCTAAGCTAACTCTTTACAGGCCACATGCTGCCATTTTTGCATGCAGCCTCCATTTGCCAGGATGAGACCCAAGTTACAGACCCATGTGGGGCTTGTTGATATGATAGAATCATATGGCAGAAGGGAGCACGCATTCATATTTAATCGTTCACCATAATCATTAATTCATGCCATGAGGGGGAGAGCCCCACTGCCAGAGGGGGGAGAGCGGAGTCGACAGCAATTAAGTCGGCAGGGCGAATTAGCACAGCAAGACCGCAGCAATTAGCAAGGCCTTCCCTTTTGCCGCTCTTGCTGCTAATGCCTTCATTAAAAACCATGTGAGTGTCCGTGACACTAGGAGTTCATTCACAGGATGAAAGGATGACATCAGCTGGGGCAGCATGTCAGCATCCTCGGGTTAACAAAGCTACTCGCCGCGGCCCACTTATCATTAGGCACACCATGGAACACAGTATTAAGTCTTGGATGCAGAGTGGGGAATTGACAGAAATGTTGTTTCCATAACTGTAAAAAGGGAAAAAATATCTGTCCTAAAATGTATATTTAGAGTCCATTTCCGGCTCCTGCTTTCTGTTAAGTTCTGACCTCATTATTCACAGCTGTGGGACCACTGTGTGACATTCAATATAGCCAGCAAAGCTTGACAGTAACTATAATCTCAAAGGTCGAGAAAACAACATTATAAGCGTTGATGTAATGTTGTAGAAATATGCAATGGCTTATACTGCAAAAATTTAAGATCATGTTACCATATAACATGTATTATGATGATTATGATGGCTATGGAATAAACAAAATGTAACAATAAACAGAAATGTGTGCAAAAATCAGCAATTTAAGAAAAGTGTGTAGAAGTGCGTTCTCTGTAGAGGATTTTTACTTATTTTTACTTTTTTTCCAACATGATCTTTATTTGTTTTCGAACCATTAAACCCTGTGCAAAAGTTCTTACATGAGTACCTACAAAGCATACTTCTAATGAGCAAACCCACCTCCGACCCTGTTCAACATGACCAACCCCACCCTTACAATACACACCACTTCCAAACATATAACAATAAATCAATCATCAAAATAAATAAATAAACTGAGAAAACATATTGTATGAACAGAATAAAGTGTTAAGTGGATATACATTATGATAAGAATGATGCATAACAATGAAAAGTAAATAAAATGAGAATGAAAATAAACATTTTTTACAAAGTTGAGGATTGTCTATAACTAAGGTCACACCCAACCATTTACTCATACTAACCTACATCATGTCCAGTGAGCTACAGAAAGCCATTATTTTTACTTTTAAAAAATTACAGAAACATGTCATTTGACCAAATGTGTCCACACATTTGCATAAAATAAGAAAAGTGTTGACAAATTATCACAACAGACAAATTATCAGGTTGTCCATCTCTCTTGGTAGTGTATTGCTGTCAGGGCCTTTTTGATCACCAGTAGGGCTCTTTCTGGCCTTGTTAACAGAGACTTTACAGAGACTGTTTTCTACAGGTAATTTCCCTGCATAGTGACTGAAGTGGGCTTGGTGAACACAGCTTTGTCTGAGCACAAAAGGTGAAGGGGAAATCAAGGGTAACCTGTCCTTCATCTCCAACACATGGCATCGTGGCAGGGCAGGGTGTGCTCCTAGACTGAACTTGTTTAATATTACATGGCCTTGTTTGTCCGCCAACCTGGAAAATGTTGGCTATGGAAGAGGTTGGCTGTAGGGTGCCACACCGCAGCAGAGCCTCTCTTGGACAGTTTAGAGTGGTGAGAGCTTGGGCCCTATTATTTATTTTTTTGTCTTAATTTACTGTGGGGATGTTTGGCTTATATTTTTTAAATGTTGCACTATTACAACTGTATTTTCAAATGTCGAATTAAAAGGACTGTTATTGTTACTGGGCCTTTAAGATGAATATATGTATGTGAGCTTTGTTTTCACTGGCTGCTTTGTGTAGTTTAATAGCTTATTCAGACAGTAGTTCGAATTGAAACTGTATCATAAATGGGTTAGACTAAGGGTTTCTAGATTAAATAGGTGATATGTGAATGAATTATTTTTGTGATGTTGCAAATTAGCTGTATTTACAGTTTATTTACTTATATGGACTTAATGGACTGAGGAATGAATGGTTTGTTAACGTACTGCATTTATTTAAAAATAGCGTGAAGAATTCAGATTTCCTTGATAAGGACCATGTAATATGTCTATACACAGCTTTACCTGTACTTCATCCCTTATTTCGTTAACAAATTTATTGGCATACGGACTTAAGTCTATTTACATGTTAAACAATGTATTGTGCTTTTATGGAAGCATTTTAATACAAGCGAATCAAAGCCGGTGGTGCTGTACATCAGCTGCAAAGCTTATTTGCACCTTCCCAGCACCTCAAGTTCACATCTGTTTTGAAAACTAGCCCACAGGTTTCATGTTTAGAGAGCAGGCTGCATTAACACTTGCTACAGTTTCTCCCCAGTGTCATTTTTAGCTGGGCATGAGCACTTGTGATATGACAAACAGATGAGCGTTTAGGGTAATAAAGATAAACGAGCGAGGGGTCACAGCTTCTCATGTTTACCGTCACATCTCCCAACCTGGCAAGAAATATGGACAGAAATATTCTATTGAAGTAGTGGAAAGAAAGTGTAGCGTGATACAACCAAGACACAACTCAATAAAAAAGGCTTAGTGGTCATCGACATCTGTTCTATTAACGCTAATATCTGATACTGATATCCCTGTAATGATAATTATCTTGTGTATTAGGCTTAACACCAGTTCTACTTTCATTTCAACAGCTTCCTGGAGACCTCAGCAAGATGCATTTGACAGACCACTCCCATCAGCAGGTGATGCACATGGCCCCCAGCCAATCAGGATGCAGTATCGCCAGTGATTCCGGGAGCAGCAGCCTGTCTGATATTTACCAGGTACTAATCACTTTGTTCTATTAACCCTTTTAGAAATCAGCCTGTCAGGAAGTGATTTATGTCTTTTGAATACGAGGTAAGCTTTCACATACAGGTATTCAAATGTGCCAGTGGTTGAACACACGTGTCTTCAAATGTTCATAGATAGTAGTTTGTAATGGTATGTAAACAATATGTTACACCTAGTTACAAGCAGTTATACCCAGTATCCTGTAAGATGATACATGTAATCCTCTGGCTACCAAACCCTTAAAATATATGTAGAAAACATGACTTGACTGTCATTCTATAGTCTCATGCAAAAGTTCGCTCCCTCTGTTTTAATGACGTGAGAGTCGTAGCAAGAAGGATATAATCGCAGGATCCAAAAGGTTCAACACTAAAGTAACAAAAACACAAACGAAAATAAAGGGTCTGGGATAACAGAAAACACAAGACAATATAAAAACACAAGAAAGTTTTACAAATGTTGTAAATTTATAAAAACAGGACACCAAGTTCCAAGTCTTCCTCTAGTTCAGATAGGAGAAGGTGATGAGTCTGTGATGATGGTAAAGGAGCAAATGAGGTTCTCTTGGCTCAGTCCAGATCCTAATTGTAGTATTTTTGGCAAAGCTTTTCTGTACTGCATCCAGCACATTCTCTCTCTCTCTCTCTCTCTCTCTCTCTCTCTCTCTCTCTCTCTTTCTTCTGTGCTCCGCTGATCCAAAATGTCTCATTTTCTTGGCTTGAAGAACTGAACTCTACTTTTTAAATGGCAGCTTTCCTATGTATAAGCATAGTCGTATAGTAATGATATCTGTTGATTTCTCAAGTGTGTGCAGCTCATTTAGTGTCTCAGTAAAGTTGATCATTTGTATGTTAAGGCAGGGTCCTGGGGTTTAGGGCATGTTCTGTGTTGTAATTGTGTAGGGCTCTAGGAAATCTGAAACAAATCAACAAGAACTCTGAAGTTTAAAGTCTCATAGACTAAGGCAGAGGTTATGGCATGTGAAGTGCTAAAACTGCTAAAAGCTGAAATGGGCACTCGGTTTGTGGAGGAGTGGGCTAAAATGGACAGGATCTCAAGAGACAGGTGCAGCCCCTACCTAACAGTACTGAAGATGACATTAAGGCAAGGGAACCAGTATGCAGGTACTAGAGAAGAAATTACACATGCTTATTTTGCCTACCCTCAAGCCCAGAAAGTGCCATGACCTTACCTCAGCAATTACAAAGACAGCCCCAAGTCAGCAATGAAATCAGATGTGTAAATTATAAATGTCTTTTCTGCTTCCTTATAGGCCACAGAGAGTGAAATGGGCGATGTGGACCTGTCTGGCCTCCCTGAAGCCCCTGTGGACTCAGAGGACGAGGAAGAGGAAGATGAAGATATTGAGCGTGCCTCAGACCCTTTGCTAGGCCGGGACCTGGTTCGAGAGTGCCTGGAGAAGGAGCCAGCAGATCGCAACGATGATGATATTGGTCAGCTTTTCAGCTTTTCTCCCTTCTGTTTCATCTTTAGAGTAAAGTGAAAGATAAAAAGGATTTCCTTTTCATCCAAATGGCCTCTCTTGTTTATAAGCATGCTTTCAGCCTCCACGTGTAGCTTGTGATGTATGGTATCAGTGAAAAGATGATTGTGTCTTTTTCCATTGTCTTAAAACCATATCTGTTCAGCAAACACATGTAACAGAGGTGGCTTTTTGTGGCGTTGCTTCGGTGAATGCCATGAGTGTGCAGAACTGCATTGTGAAAATTTAATTTACACAATTTTTCATGTGTCGCCAACTAGAATGTTGCGAACACTAAAAATCTTTTCTGTAAATACATCTACAAAA
Organism: Bryconaethiops microstoma; assembly: GCA_037577275.1. Lineage (NCBI taxonomy): Eukaryota > Metazoa > Chordata > Actinopteri > Characiformes > Alestidae > Bryconaethiops > Bryconaethiops microstoma. The sequence continues at coordinate 2,597,981 of JBBJLS010000023.1, forward strand.
CCTCTCTCATTGCACTAAACCTGCATTCAGCTCTTCATTAAGGTGGAGCAGATTTGTTAAAGCGTTTTAGGACTTTTTATGCCCTAACCGTGAGGTATAAAACTTAGCAGACCTCATAGTGAAGGAAACAGCTGTTTCAGCAAATTGAAAAAAAAAACATCAGGAAAAGGTGGTTTGTGAAAGTAGATCTTAAATAAAGAGGAAAATTATCTAAGATCAGGAGTTTGATTTGTAAATACCGGCTCAGGCTGCCTGTAGCTGTGAAGTTTTTTTTTTTATAGTTGACTGTAAGTCACCACTTTTAATGAAGAGCTGGATGTTTTACACATTGAGTAACTATTTATGTCTATTTTTTGTTAGCACCATTAACCTTTTAATTCCAGCTCAAAAATAAAGAGGAAAAATCTGGAATGAGTTACTGTGGAATGCCATATCTGTTTGGGTTTGGTCACTGCAGATTTTCAGGGTTATTTTATTTCACAGTGTCTTGACTGTTATTCTAAAAAAATTGAGGAATAGTCAAAATAGGGGAAATTATGTTCAAACATTGCTTGGTAATATAGTACCAGACATCGATTGGTTAGGATTGACATAGTGCCTCTGCTACATATCTGTCTTCTGTTTTCTCATTCTTTCTTGCTCTTTCTGTTATTTTCTGTTACAGAGCAGCTCCTGGAGTTCATGCACCAGCTGCCTGCCTTTGCCAACATGACTATGTTGGTGAGGAGAGAACTGTGTACCGTTATGGTGTTTGAGGTAGTGGAGCAGGCTGGTACAGTAATCTTGCAGGACAAGCAAGAGGTAAATTAAATAAATGAAAACAAATATGTATCCAGGGCAACTAGTTTATAATAGTTATATAAACTTGCCGAACACATGGTAGATGCATTGTAATATGTGTTAAATAATGAATGAAGCTGGATTAACCCCCTTTGATCTCAGTTAATGCATAATTGCATAATACACAGTAAATACTACAAGAGGTACACATTACACATTAGCTACCTGTTCCGTTTTTTCCCTCAGTGTGATCTGAAGCATGGTAGACGCACTCGTAAATAAAGCTATCATGTTCAGCTGAGCCTTTCAGTGCAGTAGCATTGCGCACAGTGCAGTCAGTCTTAAAGGAGGCTAATTAATTAAGTTACATGCCTGAGCAAAAGGAAAACCGTCCGAGTTAATCCTGTGCTGCAATGTAATGTATGAGGCTGGGTCTGCTGCACCAATTTCTTAACACAAATAGACAAGATTTCTATTAAAGAGAGAGCAGTGAGGTGCGTGCTTGCCTGCTGTTTGATGGACAGTTACAAGGCTGGGTCCATTACTCTGAACATGTGATGGACACATTAGCATATTGTGTGTGTGTGTGTGTGTATGTGTGGTTTGGTTTAAGTGAAGGTCAGCAGAACACATGAAGACTCTTCACTAAAAAGAGGCATTAAGGACAAAGTTTAAAGCATTTTGTCATAGTTACACACACACACACACACACAAACGTTATTATAGGCTAACAGGACGCTTTGGTGATATTGTGTTTACACCTATACCTATAATATTCTGTAGGTGACAGTGAATACACAAAAAGGTAGATTCAAGAAGAGTTTTCTGTTTGAGGTGTGCTTGTGTAGGAATTTAACAGACACTGGCTTGGAACGGTTGTCATACTCATAGAGATGCTGATTTTAAATTAATTACAGTGGTCTCTTATCTTTTTATTCGGAGCTGTATAAGTTTGAAAGGCACTGTAATGAAATATGTTTTTTGATATGTTAGGGATCCGTAAAAATAAAACACGTAAGAAGATAAAATACACATTTGTGTTCCAGTGTTTGTAATCAATGTTCATGAGTTTAGAATCAGTTTTCAGCACTGTTAAACCATTTGGTTTCATATTAATATAAAAATACATGGTGGATGTATTGATAATTGCCTTTTTCTTTCAGCTTGACCAGTGGTATGTGATTCTGAATGGTGCAGTGGAGATCAGTCACGGGGACAGTCGGACTGAGATCCTCTGCATGGGGAACAGTTTCGGTATCTCAGCTTCCCTGGACAAGCAGTATATGAATGGCGAGGTGCGCACCAAAGGGGACGACTGCCAGGTAAGGCTCTTGTTCTATTAGCACTCATGCACTCACTGCAGTAATGTTTTTCAGTAAAGGAATGGTAGCATGATCTGTGGCAGATGCATTACCTCGGTCCGGTCAATGTACTTTGACGCCAGTGATTATATTACTTAATCCAAATCGAACCTGTAGTCTGTATGTTTCAGAGCTACCTGTTGTGTGGGCTGTGTAGAATTTCTTAGATTTGTAAAGAGATTTCCCTGTTTGCTGTACTGATTAAAAGAGACAGGACATTTTAGCTGTTCAACTGGACTGAATGCTAGAATCAATTTTAATATTAAATTAAATCATATATGCTTATTTTAGGGTCAAAATAATATCCTCATTCAGTTTTGAGATATGAAAATGCCCCTAAATGTTGTTCTTATTGTCTGGCTTTGGTACTATATAAATAAGGAGAAGTCCAGGCACATTTGGATATTTGTAATATACAGTAAACCCCCGCTTACCGCCGTGTTTACATTCCAAGAGCACCCGCGTATAGTGAAAAACCGTGAATATGTGATGTGGTAAAAATAAAGGCTTAAAAACTCCCAAAACACTTTAATTTGATTTTAAACTCAGCTTAATACATTACCCTTAAAGAAAATGTAAAGGTAAACCAGTATCCATACTGTACAGTTTACACTGAATTCCTGCAGTGCTAGATGTAAATACCAATGTTACCCCTCTATAAACTGTACTGTAATTCATTCAAGCGCATTTTCTTTAGTATGTACTGTCATTTTCTTTGGTATAAGCAGATTAATACGGTAATAATTTAATTTACAGAAAAAAAACACTTAAAAAAAACCACAAGAACATTCGAGATGTGACACAGGGCAGTAGCTTATCAGCAGCAAGGAGAAATAAATAACTTTCTTGGATTGGCTACTTTCAAAGCTCCCGCCTCTTTGAGTACAGCTGACTGTGATGTCCGCTCCTTGCCGTCACGCCCCCTTGTCCTCGTGCTGGTTGTTTCTGTTTGGGGTGGCGCTGGGCAGTGGAGGTTCATTCTGTTCAGGTGTCTGATTGCCTTGCTAACCACCGCGCCTAAACATAAACAACCAGCTCAAGGACGAGGGGGCGTGACGGACGAAACCAGGATGTCACAAAAGCAAAAATAATTTGGAGGATATCTGCAGTTTCCATGTAGGTGCGCGAGTTTCCGCGAACAATTATTAGTCTGGTTCTCAGAAAACATCCGCGAGAGACTGAAGTCGTGACTGCCGAACTGTGATTAAGCAGGGGGTGACTGTATTTTTAAAAAGTAATAATTCGTAATAATTTGGAGCCACATTTAATGTAACTGGGCTCTCCAATGTGACCCAGTCTAGTGTTTGTCTACAGATATGGTGTGGTTACAAGATTTCATTTTCCAGACCTATTAGCGACACATGTGGCTGAAACACCTACATTTGAATATAGTAAGTGTATTTTACTCCAGAAGAGCTGTCCTATTAAAAATATTATTTTACTGTACTGTAAAGTACTGTAAAGTATATTTTATATATGTATAAAATAGGACTACCACTTAGGGGTAGTCAGTACAGTAGTTTCGTGCAGTCACTTGTCGTCTGATGCGTCTAATTCTGCAACTCAAGCGGTTACTTCCTCAAAAAATCCTGATCCTAGACCAGACTACAACTTCAGTTTCTTTAGGCAGCAGCTTAATGCAGAGCGTCTTGATACCATGCCGCCATGACTCTACTTTCTGAATATCCGTGTGTAGTACCGAGCAACGTGCTGCTGTACTATCAGTTCACTCGGTTGCCTCATGTTTTTGTGGACCAGTTTGTGTGCATTGCGCAAGAGGACTACTGGCGCATCCTTAACCATGTGGAAAAAAACACGCACAAGGTCGAGGAGGAGGGCGAGATTGTAATGGTAAAGGAGCACCGTGAGCTGGACCGCAGTGGAACCCGCAAAGGCCACATTGTTATCAAGGTAAGGCCCTTCTGTTTAAAGTTGTGAGGTATAAAAATGACCAAAACGTTACAGTTGTGGGCAGCCAGAGAGCAGTGTGTGGGGACAATATCTTACTAAAGGTTACCTCAGTGGTGCCACTGGCAGTCCTAGGGTTCAAACCCTCTACCATCTGATCAAAGGGGCAACTCCCTAACCACCAGGACACAAGCTGTGCTTTGTTCATGGGCTGTGGTCCTCTCAGAAGGTGCTGATTGAGGTATTTGCATCGGTGTCCAATACTCTGTTCATATGCAACGCATGACTGTTATTATAAAAACAGAAGTTTTAAAATGATCATTGTTATAGTTCATCTCTGTCATCATGTTGCGTTTACTGGCCAATTAGCTTGGCTACTCTCCATTCATGTATGTTTTTGATGATAGAACTTGTGCAGCCCAGTTTGAGTAAAATACCCACTTGTACTTTCAGAGCGTGAAAAATTTTGGCATAACTGAATTATTACAAAATAAATCAGATTGGGAACACTCAGATGTCTTTATAATCAGCTACAGTCAGTCAGCTCAGGTCAAGTGGTCATTATCTGTTTTATGTAGATGTAGCCTGCCTTATAAGGCTTAACGCAGGCCCTTTTACCTTTTGTGGTCTTCTCAGTTCTCCAAGGACTGAATTTCCCCTCCTGCTCTCAGCCAATTTGCTGTCGTTCTTTGTTATTTCTATCAATTTCATGGTATTTCTTGTCACATTATATGTCTTAAATGTAGGAAGGCTAGTGCTGCGCTGCATTTTCTTTTTTTAATCATTATAATATTGGCCTTTGCAGTACTAAAATTGTAGAAGGCTGTGATATTTTATTGTTGTGATGAGTGGGTTATACACACACACACACACACACACACACACACACACACACACACACACACACACACACACATA
>JBBJLS010000023.1:2634215-2648099 GCA_037577275.1 Bryconaethiops microstoma
CATAATTGAATGCCATATTTCACATGAAACCACATCAGAGAACTTTGTCTTCATGTTTGAATTATGCGGGGAAAAAACAGTAAACTTCTCTTTGAAGTAGGAACCTTCAAGCAGTGTTATCAGCTTTCCAACCCAGATGGCATGCTCGTTACTGGACTCGTTCATTCTCCATTCTTGTCGCATCCACAGTAAAAACATTTTCCCTCGACCCATATAAACAAACGCCTTTTCTTCTTCAGGTCCTTGAGCCAGGGCAGCACCAGCTCAAACCTGCTGGATGTACAGGGTGGCCATAAGAAGCGAGTGAGACGCAGTTCGTTGCTCAACGCCAAGAAGCTTTACAAAGATGCACAGATGGCCCGAAAGGTGAAGCAGTACCTTGCTCACCTGCAGGTGGAAACTGATGAAGAGAAATTCCAGTTCATGTCACTGCAGTGCGAGCCCGCTTATAGCACCTGTGAGTTTACATCTTACAAAAAATTGCGGCTTGGCTGTTTTGTATGTTGTTTTTGACACTTGTTTCTACCATGGTATACCATAAAGGGATTATTTTTACAAAAATATTGATACACTTCAGGAAAACACTATGCACTTAACTTTAACAGTGTAGGGAAATTATCTAACAGTTTACAAAAAAAACTAGTTAGTGACTCATCTTTTAATAAACCATTTGATGACTGGATTGTTTGAAAAAAATAACGCATCGTGAGACATATAGGCACAAACTATCTGACCAATTTGAGATGGTCAGAAATTATTGAAAAATGCTAAAATAGCAAATGAAGAAAATGGAGGTGTGCTGTCCCTCATGCTTACTAAATGATTTCATTTATACTACCTTTCTTAACTCTACGCCCCTGAGTAGAGGACGTGCACCGACTGGTGGAGAAAACGTCAACTGCAGCAGGGAAAATTGATTTTCAGTTCACCAGACAGTTGACTGTTGGTTAAGCCAAAGTCCATTCATGAACCCTTATGAATATACATATATCAGTATTTTCAGGACATCTTTCCCCATTAAGAACCCGTCTGGTATCCAGTGAAGCTGCAATGCTGCACATTAGTCTTTTTGTTTTGTTTTGTTTTTTTTAAACAACGTAAATGGTGTGACAAATCTACAGTCTATATATATGGCATAATCTACGTATTCAGCATAAAATAAATTGCAAGTTCATGGGGAGTAGAAAGAGGGAATAACAGTTTGGGAAAATATCTACAGAACACATTTTAAAGACAAAAAATATATAAACATGTCTAAGCACTTGTGTCAGATAGATAGACAGACAGACAGAAAGACTGAGAGACAGATGGCTTGCTAAATGGGCAAATAGATATTTAAATTGACAGAGAGATGGAGGTATAGATAGATAGACACAGACATCAAAACTGTTTTTTGCTGTAGAATTGCCTTTTCTCGCTAATGCTATATGTGCTTTTTTGTCCTGTTGAGCTAAACCTCTTTATCTGTCTCTGCAGTATCAAAGAATTTGAGTGAAAGGAGGTCCACCAAATCAGACATGTCTCCTGTTTCCATGCGCTCTGCCCCGTCCTCCGGCAAGTCGCAAAACCGTGTCTCTCAAGTCCTGCAGGTCCCGCCAGTCAGCCTCTACCCCCTGCGCAAGAAGAGTATAGCCAAGGACCTTGCGGCCGCTCACAGTAAGTGTATCCACATGGTTGTGCTGGCTAGATTGTAAAAGGGTGATCATTGCTGTGGTTTGTCAAATGTTTAGCACTGGTTATTTGCCTTGGCGTCTAATGCTGGTTCTGGAGTCTCCCTTTCTTGTACTTTTTAATGTTTGCCCTTCTATAATACACTCACTCAGGAAATGTTTGTTAATTAGCTATTTAGTAAATTAAAACAGTAATATACCAGCCAAACAGTACTCTCCAGGACCTTGACTGGGAACCACTGTCGTGTTTAGCTTTGATGAAACAGTTGATTTTCAGTCCAGATGAAACAGTTGATTTTCCAGCTTTGCACGAATAAACAGTGCCCCCTGCTGGCTGTGTGAAATCAGTGCATTTGAGAGAGATTTACTGGAATCTATAATTTAATTAAATTGACGAACCCTAGCAGGACTGAGGGGATGAATGTCATCCTCTTAATGTGTCACCTGGTGTGTTATAATTTATGAACTGCTTAAATGTATGCATTGCTATATTATTTGTTTTCCTCTAAAAAGTTCACTGAGTTCTGTAGTCGTTCCACAAAAGAATGTTTCTCATTAAATTTTCCAACCTTAAATTCGAAGGCAAACCAAAATAAGTATGCTGCTTCTCACTTTCAGAAAATTATTTAAAATGAGGCGTATTAACCATGAACAGAGTTTCCATTTAAAAGCACAACCAAAACCTATGTGTGCTTTCTAGAAAGACTACATTTGCATCCATAAGTACGATGCACCCTATTTTGGTGGACCACCTGGACTGCAAACTCAGTTTTTTTGTTTTTCTATCTGGAACAAAATGTTTTACAATGAAATTTGAGTTAGAAAGCTACAGTATTGTGTTGGGAAAATGTGCTGCTTCCCAACTAGCTGTCTGTGCTCTGCAGACTCCAGCTCACCACAGGTGGTGAAGAAGACGTCTATTTCAGCAGAGGAAGGTAGTGGAAAGAGGACTGAAGATGCCACATCCACTGTCTCTTCTCTTTACTCCAGTCCCACAGTGTCTCCACAGGCATCTCCGCGCAAAGGTGAGACCATGCATACATTCGTGATGCCAGATGACGTACACATATCTTTAAAGATGGGCAAAGAAAAACACTGAATAGCTAATATAGTATGAGCAACTGCACAGGAGCCTACATTGGTGTTGGTATCTTTGTCCATTTATGTAATATATGTATTAATATTTGACAAGAGCCAAATCATGGCTAAGTGCCTGAGTCCGCAGGTCTTGTGGAAATCGCCTACACTGGGCTTTAAAACTGACCATGAGGCAATTAAAGAAGGTGGCCAAAGCTGATGAATTAAAAATCTCAGTGATTTGTATTTCATTTCATTAACAGCATATTGCATTGCCTTGTTAGAATATCTGACACAGTATATTCAAAATAGTGGTCACTCGCTGAACTCCCTAACATTGTCTTCTGTCCATTCTGTCCTGTCATTCTTGTCCATCTTATGCAGTGAGCAGTGCAGCCAAATTGCAAGACTCAGGTCAGATGAACCTGTCTGGCTCTTCATCATCCCTGACAAGTGAGACGAGCACCAGGGCAGGAGGAAGCAACACAGTGGGCGGTGGCAGTGGTGGAGGCCAAAGCTGTGGTATAGGTGGGGCATTCCTTCAAAAACTCATCCAGAAGATGACCCAGCAGGTCAGCAGGGAGGACAAGGTGCAGGCCAGGCATAAGCAGACAAAGGCAGACTCAGAGATCCAGAAAGGGCAGCAGTGCTTCAGTAGAAAGCGCTTCCATTCACCCTTCAGGCTTCTGAGAGAAAGAAGCTCATCCAGAGATAGGCAGGAGAAAGAAGGAGAGAGCAGTACTACACATCCAGGCAGTACAGATAAAAGAAACTTTTTTTGACCAAAATTATCTGTATAGTTTCAATAAAAACATTAGTGCTGTGTGTGATGTAACTGATGGAGAAAGGGAACGCAAGAATTACGACAGCAAAAGTGATTCAATAAAACTCCTGATGCTTGTTCAGTTGTTTGGGGGTTTTTTACCAGTCGTGTCCGGCAGCTTAGCATGCAGAATGTGAAGCTGAATGCCATGATGTGCCACACACCTTTGTTTTGCCAAGTGGTGCTTTAATGATTCAGTATATGCTACTTAAAATTTTGTGTTAATTTGTTAAATTTTTGCATAAATAAGCCAGGGAGAGAGAAGTCAGGAAATGAGAGAAATGTAAGTGTATCGTTGCTCCGACTGCTGCTACTGAAAAATAAGAACTAACCACACATTCACAGAAAGAGAACAAACATACAAACCGACAGCAACACTGTAGCTATTTGACTTTTATTTTGGCCTTTCAGTCAAAATGGTCACATGCTTAATTAATTGTAGATGTGTGAACCTTCACTGGTCTCAAGACTCGATTCAATAACGATTATCATTTTAACAATTCAATTTGATGTGATATCGTGATGCATCACAATGTATCCCGTCAATTTTTTTTTTCATAATGTTATGTTTTCAAATACAAATACAAGCAGTGAGATGTAAGCTCCCATTTTTGTTTAACAAAACCCAAAAATGTGAAGTTATAAACAGAAATAAATAATATAGGAAAAGCCAGTCAAAATGTAAACGGAAACTGTGACCATTACATTGAATTTTTCTTAGAAATAAATAGTATAGCCTAGTCTACATGTTGTATGAATATAGTGAGTCTTCAAAAACAAAACATTCTGCAGTGGTATGATACAAAAAATTAAATGTCTAACAGTTTCTTTACTGAAACCTGGCGCTGTCCACGGCGGAATATGGCCATAAATCTCGCTATGAGGGCTGCCACAGGCAGGGTTACTCTCTCTCCTGTCCTGGAGCAGGGTGTTGTGGAGAGTCACCTCGGCTCCTAGCTGAGGGACTTCTCTAGCTGGTGGTGTAAAAGTGATCATTCGGACATGTGAACACACCACAGCACACAGGGTGAACAGTGAAATTCTTTCTCTTGCATTTAACCCATTCACCAAGTGAAGCAGCAGGCAGTCGGGAACGTAGCGCCCGGGGAGCAGTGTGTGGGAATGGTACCTTACTCAAGGGTACCTCAGTGGTGCCACTAGCAGTCCTGGGATTCAAACCCATGACTTTCTGATCATCAGCTGCCTAGTGGCGTTGCTGTTGGCACCTCAGAGTGAAAACGGCTAACGAGATTTCTTAACTTGGTAGTGTTCCCAACATATGTCATTTTTGTGTGACAGGCTTTACACACGTTCATGCTTCCCAATCTGTTCATAAAATCCAAAATGTGTCCAGATATTGGCTTTTAAAACATTTGGAGCGTTTTTAATCTCTCTGCCATTTTGAGCCAGCACGTATGCGATGACTGACATCAGTTAGATAAGACTGGATATTCTTACATGGAGCAGCACTGTGCACATGTGTGCAGGTCGGACAGAGTTGTTCTTTTAACTAGAAAATGACCAAGCATTGTGATTGTGATATAATCAGTTATGGTCTGCCATTGCATCGATGCAGAATCTTTCACATCTGCATCGCATTGCTTCGATTATGTAATTAATTTCAACACCTGTAGTTAATTGTCCATAGTTCCTTTTCATTCATCACTGTTCACAGCGTTGGTCTTCTGCAGCAAACCATGTTCCTTTATTCAGTGATTCACAGTCATACTCTAAACACAGCATAACATACCAGGGGCAGCAGGTGGCCTAGTGGTTATGGAGTTTGAATATCAAGACTGCTAGAGGACCCACTGAGGTTCGCTTGAGTAAGGTACCGTCCCCACACACTGCTCCCCGGGCGCTGTGTCCCTGGCTGCCCGCTGCTTCACATGGTGAATGGGTTAAATACAGAGAAAGAATTTCACACTGTTCACGCTGTGCTATGCTGTGTTCACATATGAAAGAATTTTCACTTTGACTTTACACTCTACAGTACCTGATCCAGTCCTTCCAGAGTGGAAGTCAGTGTTGGAGTACTGGAAACTAGCAGGATTGCTTTGCTTGTTTAAATTAAAGTTAAAATGAGTGTTGTACAGTCTATTAAGTTTTGTTGTCAGCTTAATGTTCCCCTTTGTAAGTTTCGGTCAGTGTTTTTGGAAAACTGTATTTTCCGATGAGTGGCATTTGGACAATATCCCTCTCTGTGTGTTTTTCTGACAGGCTACGCTTTGATGACATCGGGTAGGTCAGACCAGTCAGACTCAAGCCACAGTGAGATTTCATCTCGCTCCAGCATAGTGAGTAATTGCTCAGTGGACTCCATGCCAGCAGGTCCTTTAGAAGAGCGTCAGAAGCCAGAGACACCGCTACACGTATACCCTGCCTCAGACCACTGCCAGCCCTGCACAAGGTATTCGGTTTTCAACTCCCTCTCTCCGTCTCTCTGTTTGCGATGGGCAACTTCAGTTCTATACCAATCTAATATTAAGGCTAGGCAGGCCACTATGTGCACAAAAAGTCCTCATGTGCACGTAAAAAGGGCCGATTTATGATTTCTGCAGTGAAATTGGTAATGCCGGCCATTTTTTGTAATACTTTGTCTTGTTTTAAGACTAAATGTGTACAGTAGTTTTGGCTCCAAAAGTCTGGGACGATTGAAAATCTGTGATTTTTTTTTTTTTTTCATTTAAGCCTGGAAATAAACAATGCAAGGTTTTACAATCATTATATGAAAAATAATAATAACATTCTGACATTGACCATGTTAAGGCTCTATATTTTTTTAGTCTTATTTTTTTAGTCTTATTCTTTCCCTTAAAGTGCATATTCATTTGAGAGGTGGGTTTCATGGACTCATTAGAGGCTTTTGCACAAACTTGGAGAGTCCATGCCAACTCGAGTGAGTGCATACTGTCATCAAAGCAAAAGGAGGACATACTAGATACGTGAAATATCAGAATTCCTTGTCAATATGTTAAGGATTTTATTTTTCACTCACATTGCGATGCTGATGATATAATTTATAAAGACAAACGTTAGAAAAGAATGCAAAATAAAAGCTTTTTCCCATGGTCATGAACTTTTGGACCCTGTATCACTGGATAGTGATAGCAAACACTGAAATAATACTGAAATAACTCAGAAGGCAATCCTTTATCCTGTATAGCATCAAATACCACTCTATAGATAATATGAACATTTCTACCAATAGAAGGCACTCAGGGGCAGTGTAGTCCCAATCACTCAGCGTGACATTCCAGTATGTGTGTCTCTTATCTGACTTTACAGATTTGGCACAAAGTCATAGTTTTCTGTGTGTTTTGTGTAGGTGTGTCTCCAGCTATTAAAAGAATACTTCCTACAGAAATGCATTAAACAGGGTGGTTTTATTGGCCCAGCATGTTTTACTGCATCCTCTGATGGATTAACAATGTATCTGCTTTTTTATATGAGCAGTTTTTAATTCCTGCCAAGGAAAAGGTTTTTTAATAGACAGTCTCGATCAAATAAACCATCGGTGGTGGGCTTCTGTGTACCAAGATGTTCACTGGTCGTTGTAATATCTCAGAAAAAAATGTAGTCCATTTATTGAAATATTGTTTATTTGTCTCTGCAGTAAAACCAGCTCAGCTAAATAGGTTTTCATGATCTTGAGCCGAGTAGTTTGTTTCATTGCCAGACAAATAAATCTTAAAGTTATTGCCTTGATCATAACATTTTTACAATGCCTGGAGCACACAACTCTGCCTTCAAACTTATTTAACTGGAACAGGTAACCTTGCAGCTTTGGCGGCAAGGTGACTAACAAAAGCAGCCTTTTTTGTCTTGGCCAAGCTATGAAGTGTTTTGCCATACATTTTTTTAAATTTTGCCTCCATTTTTAGGATCTAATATTTAATGTTATGTTGAAAACAAAGTAACTTACATATTCCCCAAAATGTATGCCTACTCCACAGAGAGTACATCTCTGCATTTTTTATACACGCTTACTTTTCAGAATCAGAAAAATGTATTTGATGTGTTGGAAAAATGAAACATAACGTGTGAGCTGTGCTAAAATCTGAAAATAAATAAATTGTGTACTATGAATGGCAGAATAATATCAAGCTTGTTCCCTTTTTAACTGAGGATGTTTAGTATAGTGTAAGATTAGGTTCTTGTTTAGGCTTACCTTACAATAAAGTAAATTTAGTCCAGAAAAAAGACTACTAAATGGCCCATAATGTACAGTGTAAAAAGACAAGACGATCTTCCTTTACATTATTTTTGTTCCTAAACTTGACTAATTCCCTATTCAGCAAAATAATCAAGAATATCATATTGGCCTGTTACGACCAGGGATATAATAAGGAATTTGGGGACACACAATGAATTTCATGCAGTGTTGTTTAGAGGTGTCGCCGTGGCTAAAATATAAACAATTAACAAATTATATATTGTGTCCCCCTAGTGTATTTGCGTTTCTGTCTGTATGCAACTCACTCTGTGTTGTTTTTTTTTCTGCTAGTTTGTCCTTGGTGAGGCACCCAGTGACTAGAGGTTCTACATTTGCCTCCTCCACCAGCACTGAGGAGCTCACCCCTGACCACACCTCGATCTCTGAGGCCGCAGATAGTGGCCGTGGAAGCTGGACATCCTGCTCCAGCAATTCCCATGACAACTTTCAGAGCCTTCAGGCTCAGAGGGCTTTGGACCTGATGAACCACAGGAACCCTCCGATGGGCGGCCCGATTGCCGAGGTGGAGGTAGGACCGGCCTGGGCGGAGGACCGACCGGCTGGCAGCAGGCATTCTGGGGACAGTTCAGATCTGAACCAGTCCAGACAGAGCTGGGCTTCCTCAAGCTCACTCTCTGACACCTATGAGGGGAGCTATGGCACCATAAAGCGGAAAGCTACAGAACACTCGGGTCAGGGAGAGACTGCCAACGGACAGCAAAGCACAGACTCTGCATATAAAACAGTTACATCAAGCACAGAGAAAGGACTCATAGGTGAGTTTTTTTTAGCCACATGCGAGGAGGCGTGTGAATGGTCCCCTGCAGATGTTGTTTTGTGTTGTTGCAAAAGGCATCAGCAGATTTAATTCCTCTGTATTCACAACAAAATTGGGCATTTCATTTAACACTACAGAAAGGAAGAACTCTGGGAAGACAGTCTTCTTTTTGCTGTGTGAAGTTCACATTACCACTTGCAGTTTCCAATCCTTTTCTTAAAGTCTTTAGACACTGAACAGATTCAGTTAACGCCAGTATTAGCTCATGTGAAGGAACTCTTGAGACTTAACCTTCTTTGTCATCTTACACAAATAGCCTTTTAAGGTGCAGTGATTAAAAGATTTCTATTTCTGAATGATAAAACATTTTAAAATGTACTTCCTTTCCGTAATGCTACCATCAAATAATCATTTATGGCTTTATTTTGTATTTAATAACACCCTGTTGGTGTATGAATAAGAACTACATTTGGGTCCTAACGATTGGCTTCCCCATGTATTCTTTCATGAAGTTTCAAAATAGTGATCTAAATGAGCCAGAATTCATATCCCCACTACATCCCAAATTCAATAAATGGAGGGAGAGCAGAGAGTTTCACCGCTGCATTCAGGTGGAACTTTATAATGAGCACATATTTTGTTACCCACACCTGACAAAGCAGACAACAAACTGCTAGTAGACCCTAAGCAGCAACTAACACTTTGGATAAAAAATCTTCTTATTCTTCCATTGTGTTGTGTGCTTGATTCTGTTTAATTCAATTATTTACAATAACAGCGTATTTTGTGACTATTCTTGCAAGTTGTTAGTATGTAATGAATGAAGCATTTTTGTCACATGTGGTGTTCGAGGTATGACGAGTTATATTGATCACAGTCCAAATAAATGTATCATCTTTCAGGTAATTCTAAGTATTAATAATAGAATACATGCCAAAAAGAAAGAGTATACACCAAACACAAACACACCAAGCACAAATCTGCTGTTGCCTTCACTGTTGCATGGTTTGAATGTGGTCTTATTGCTTTTATGTGGTCTGTTGTTTTGTGAACATCTCATTAATTTATGTACTCCATTTTTCTTTTTGTTTGCTGTCTGTCTGTTCCCCCCCACCCACCAATAACCTCTGGTCACCGTCCTACAACCACCCACCCCCACCCCCCCACCCCCCCATTTTCCCTGGTGGCCAACAGTGTACTGTGTAACCTCACCCTGCAAGGACGATAGGTACAAGGCCCCGCCCCCAACTCCTCCCGGCTACCAGGGCCTGGCCTTGGGCGACGAGGGAGGAGCGCTGCGGCCAGCGCATTTAAAACCGCCTGACTATAGCGTGGCCTTGCAAAGGTCCAAGCTACTACAGAGCTCCAGCGCCCTGACCGATGCGCGAAGACTGGCGGCCGGTCAGCGTGACTCCCTTGCACGACCTCCCAGTGTAATCCTACAGGCTCTAGCAGATAGCGAGGAGGGTATGTGCTCCAAAAGCCCTGAATCAGCATGGCAGCATGGCCTTGCGTGGCATGCCTGCTTGCTGCTTGACGATAGTTCATACAATAGCAGTCTAAAGTATGGACACATCCAGTAATGAAAGAAAAATAGTGAAGACTTGGAAGCTGTGAGATGTCATTTGTCATAAATATGTTAATAATAAATGTGTAATTTGTTCTAAATTTTTCTAGTTAAAAGAGGGTTAGTGTTTTGTAACTAAGTAACCGCCCCCATTAGGTTTAGTTGTGAACACTTTTGGCTTTCTCTTAAGCAGTTTCATGAGGAGTCACTTAGGTTGCTTTTGCAAAAACTCGAAGAAGATACACGTATGTTGAGACCTTGTTGGCCGTTAAGCTACATTTAAAAATGTGTTTTGGAAATAAGTTCATATACAGGCTTTAATTTGTGATTTATTTATTTATGATTATTTATTCATTTGTGTCCAAGCTTTTTACTGATATTGTTTGTGTTCATTTGAGTTAGGCTGACTTGAAATGAACCCAGAAGTGAAGCTTGATTTATCAAAATTTCTGCATTTATTCAATTGTCAGCAGAGTCTTTCGGAGTGTCAGATTTGAAATGGTGCTTTATTGAGAGATTTCTTTACTGTTGTGGTGACGGGAACATGTAATGCAAGCATAGCCGTTTTCTTTCCAAATCAACCGGTGTCTCTGTGTATTGTTGATGATGGTTAATCTGGTCTCTATTCTGATTCTACCTTAAAGTGAAGTGAATGTACTTTTAAAAATACATTTTAGCCCTCTTATCTCTTACCTTATCTAAAATGACCATCATGAAAGAGTCTCTCTGGCACCCATTGATATATTTAAAGCAACTTTTTGTAATAACTTTTTGTGATGCATAGAAGGCGTTAATTGCTTAGGGTGTCTTGTGTCTTGTTTCCTGTCACCACCACTGTGAACGGTTCTTACAGTAGTTTTACTAGAACAATAAATTTCACATCAAACCACTCTGAATGACCTTGGTTACATTTTTAAGTATGTAGAAATTTTGAGAAATCAGTGGAATTCTCGGTCTGCTCAAAATGTTTTCTAAAGGATTTCAGTGTAGATGTATTGTAAGTGCATATGTCCTGATATAAGAAACAATTTTTTTTAGAAAGATACATTTAAAACAGTCACAACCCATTGCTTGATTCTGGTAAGCTTTCTCTGTTTGATGCTTGTGTTGCTTGTGTTTTTTTGTAGTGTTTCTTGTCGAAAGTAGTTTTGTGTGTTTGTCTGGTGTGTTCAGTGTTTTGTGTGATCACTCAATCTTGATTTTCATCTTTGTCTCTTGTAGATGAACAGGTGTCAGCGGTGTGACCCCAGCAGTGTGTGGACCAGAGATCCCAAGGAAGACCACTCCATAAGCTTAAGCCTTTCATCTAGAGCACAACCTTTCCACCGCCATAAAATATGCCACAGACACACAGTGCAGTCCCAGGCTTCTTTTTTCCTCTTCTTTGGACCATCTTCCCAATCCTGTCGAAATCTTTCTAACCACAGATCACCCTGTCTTGAACAAAACTGTCGCGCACATTAAAATAGGATGCCGTCAATAAATCTTTCCATTTTCTGTGCTGTTCTGGGCAGGAAATGTGTGCTATGTGTTTAGCAGTATGTGGCTTTGGACCAAGTTTTTCTTTTTTGCCAATGAACAAAGAGTCTTGCAAAGTTTACATTTTATTATTTTTTTAAGTGCTAAAGGCAAGAATAATGCTTTTTTGTTGTTTTGGAAAACAGAATCTTGAAGATTTGTGACTGCATTGCTTACTTTTTTTTTTCTTGCTCAACTGTACCTCAACAAATTCTAAACTCAGTGTAAGCTAATTGAAACCACCAAAATGAAACAATATCTTAAACGATATTCATCAGACAGCCTGAAAAGTTAGATCTGTGCACTCCCACAGCAGATGTAGTTTACATAAATAATAATCTGTATTCATAAAAGAGCCTCTTGATTGCTCAACCTATGATCTAGGGATGTGATCATGTGCATTTTCAATAATCGATAATTAACGAACAGTTAATTTGTTAATGAACAGAGACTGTCAATTCAGAAAAGTTGTTGCTAACTATAGAACTAACCAGTGCAGCAGTAAATGGTAATGACTTGTCTTCTGCAGAAAGAAGACAGTATAGTCACATTAAAAAAGGACTTTTGATGTTTTATCTTTTCTAGCTAACAATCTACACTGCCCTGCTTTTTTACAGTCTTGAAGAAACGGTTTGGTGGAAAGTCAAATTTACCCTTTTTTCCATATTTGCAAACGCTGGAGCAGCCATTTCAGACAACAGGTGCCCCCCACAGACTGCCCCTTTGCAGGCAGACCTATAGATGTTAGATTACAGCCAGATTGGTAGATCACTCTTATTGTTTGCATTTATAACCATGAAAAAATTTGTTACAAAATGAACATTTATTTACAACTGTAGCATCATATGTGCCCATAAATGGGACGCGGAATTTGACACATCACATCCCTCCACGGTAAAGTTTTGTTAAAGCTGGCATTGTTACACATCATGACAGGTCTACACCACTTTAACGAAGTGCTGAATGCACTTTGAGGGATGTTGTGGTCATGTTTTTGAAAAATGCTGTGACTATTGCGACAGCATGAGCCTCACAGCTTCAGTGCTAAATTTAAGTTGCAAATGTGTTTTTGCTGATTGTCTATCTGGGATCAGTAGAAAATTGTGTACATTTGATTTATCACAGCACCGTTTGTTTAACAACACACCCACAACAATATGAAGGCAATCAGATTACGTTGTAGAGTAATACAATCTTTAAAACACTAGTGTTTCACCACATTGTTCTGTTGTCTTCACCCTGAAGAAGATTATAATTTTCGAGTACTGCCATATGGAGCAGTTATCAGAGCACTCCAGTCCCCATGCACATCCCTAGCATAGTCTGGGTCCTGAATGCTCGTTTACATGTAGGAAATGTATTAAGCCAATAACCAACCTGTGTTTGGGCCAGTTCGCTCTTGTCAGAAGATGCATTCCTTCTCTAATTTTATTAGAGAATTCCTCACTTGTGTATTCTTTAGATTTGTGAGAATGACTTACATTTTATAGGCATTCTTGACATTTTCTCCAGTCTGCGTTGTTTATTCAGCTAAAAAGTAGCCTTGGGCATTGAACCCTCACAGGAACATGCCACACCTGTGGCAGAAACTCTATTTTAAGAGTAGAAAGGTCTGGAAAAGTAGATGTCAATGGAGGTATCGCTTTAACAGCATCTCAGGCAATATCAGTGCATGCCATCTTTTCACTCACATGCTCCAGCTGCTTGATAATTCAGAGACCAAAAATGATTAGGTACTTCTGTGGTGCACTGCTGTGTGTATGTCCAATAAACTACGCTTTACAAGTTTGAGTCAATGTAGCTGCTGTGAAATATTAAGCCTTCGCTACTTTATTGCAGCTGACTGCAAATGGCACTGTAGAATCGTAAGCGTAATTAAAGTTAGGCATGCTTCCAGATTGAAAGGGTTTAGCTGGACTCATTTGAGTGTGTTTACAGTGATCCTTACCATTTGTTTACAGTGTTGATTGGAGCTAGCCATTGTCTTTGACAGATGTTAAACTGAACTGTATTGTTTTACTGTGTCGGGTTGATTGGAGTCCTTTTTTTTTTTTTAAGCAATAAGAATGATGTAGATGCAGCATCTAGAACTGTGTTGTTGCCCACTTTAATGTACCTCATGCGCTATCTCAGATGTAAATGATCAATTCTGCCACTTCTTCTGTTGTATATAATTACAAAGAGAACCGAGTCTTGCTTGTCAGGGGGAAATATTTATATGCTAGATGTGCATTT
>JBBJLS010000023.1:2658378-2676581 GCA_037577275.1 Bryconaethiops microstoma
TTGAAATCAGCATGAAAAACACTACAAAACCCACATAAACTTATCTCTGTTGATTTTGACCTGTTGACCTGTGTAATATATAAAAGTATTTTGATAAAAGTATTTTGATAAGTATTTTGTAATCTATAAAAGTATTTTGATAAAGTCATACAGGGAACAATGAGGGGATCATGCAATAGGACCTCACTTGCCTTCAGCTAAGCTGGATCCAGGAGCCAAATGAGAGAGCTAAATAAATTTTATAATGTTAATAGTATGGAATACATTCACATTTCTTTTTCTGATTGAAGCTTGGTGCCCTTATTTTTTAATGTTGCTGGCTGTGTGGCCCCTAGCCAGCTAACTAGCAAGGAAGCAGACTAATGTGATGGAAATTCCTCTTTTCATCTCAGGGATTTAGAAAAAGAACAGAGGTTCCACTTCTCAGGTCAGAGGACACTTTTTATTTTCATAAGCCCGGGGAGTCTTCGATCTGTCTCTCTGCAGAAGAGTCCAAGATTCCCAAAGATAAAAATGCTAACACATGTTAATAAACTCATAAAGTCGAGGGTGATCACTTCTCATTGGCTAAGAATATCGGGAAACTTTCTGGAAATGATGTAACTGATCTTTTACCAACCCAATACTCACACTATATTTCTGATTACCAACTATGGATCTCTGGTCCATATTTAGGTCAAAACATTCCTTTAAACTTAACTGAAGTGATGTCTGGCAACCACACCACATCATATCACTCCCAAGGATGTTAACTGCCTTTAGCGACACTGTAAATGCATATGCATATAAATGTGTATATATATTAATTCTGGACAATGAATAACATTTTTTAATTAATTGCTTTGTCATATGCAAAATTCAATAATGAATTCAAAAGTAGTGTATTGCGCACTTTTATATTAAAAGTACTGCTATATGAACAAAAGTGCAATAACATTTAGTTTAAAAACACTCTAAACACTACTGTACTGCTTTTAACAGCAGTACAGTAAACCCCCACTTATACCCGGATCCAGATGCAGATATTCTCCGGGCTTCGTCCATGGTGCCCCTCGTCTTCTTGCTGGTTGTTTATGTTAGGGCGCAGTGCTTAGCGCTGCACCCAAACATAAGTAGTCGATCCGAGAATGTTATTCATTTCTCCTTGCTGATGATTGGACGGCCTGTGATGCGTCTCTGGCAGGTGCAGTCCAGAATTTCCCTGTGGAGCATCTTGAGTGTCCTCGTGTCTTTCATTTTGTTCTCCTTAAAGCCCTGTATTTTTATTACTGTAAATTAAATCACCTGTGCATGAGTTACAGTACCGTCTATGCAGGGGTAATATCGGTATTTTACATTCTAGCACTGCAGGAGACAGCAGTTCAGTGTAAACAGTGTAAACTTACCTTTAAGTTTTCTTTAAGGGTAATGTATTAAGCTGAGTTTAAAATGAAATGTAAGTGTTTTGGGAGCATTTTTGGAGGAATGTTTAGGGTTTACACTATAAAAATAGGCATGTTTTTTTTTTTTTTACCACATCACGACGTCACGGTTTTTCCCTATACACGGGTGCTCTTGGAACATAAACCCTGGGATAAGTGCGGTTTTGCTGTATACCCTTTAACACAGTTACACAGCTGCAGTTTGTAATGCCCCAGTCGGCGGCCACCCAAGGCCGCCTTTGGACAGGGTTTATTGGGCTCTTATTTTGACACTTTTGGGTGTAGTTCCCCTGGTTGACTTAGGGATACACAGCTGACCAGGAATGATGTGATTATTATGTTCAGGTGTTTGGGGTGTACACTGTGGTGTATAAATAGTCTGTTTTGTGTTCTCTCCTTGGTTGGTTCACCCTAACTTTATACCTGCTTTGTGTTTGTTCAGGTGTTTTTTGGCCATCATGCCTGTTTTGGTTTATCTTTATTATCAATAAAGGAAATGAGAATGTCTGTTTGTGTGTGCACCTGCTGCCTGAGCGAGCCTAGTTGGGATGTGACAGATGAACCAACCAAAGAAAAAGTTGCAGCAGACAAAACGAGAGTGGTGTGTGAGTCCCAGGAGGAGGGGTGGAGCCTGGCCAAGCTTACCGCATTCTCCCAGGAATGGTTGATAAAGGATTTGTCCCACACCATCACAACGAGGATGCTCCGGGAAAGTGTGTGAGACCCGTGGGCCTCGCTCGTGGACACTGCGGCCTCGGAAGAGATCCAGCAGATAGTGGAGGAGACCAGGGGCTGATTGGAGTGGCTCACGGAGCTGGTACAGAGCCCAGAAGCTCTGCTCCAGAGCCTGGACGTTGCCACGGGCCCAAGCCAAGCAGCTGCACCGCAGAGCCAAGCCGCTGCGCAGCTTAGCCAGGGGCTCCAAAAGGCTACCAAGTCTAGCCTGGAGCTAGAAGAGGCTAAGCGGCCCCGTCTGCCTAGAGTGCTTGGCCCAAGAAGGCTACAGCCTCCATGCTGGCCCCATTGCAGCTTCAGCCTCCAGTCTCGGCTCCCAGACGGCTCCGGCCTCCCACGTCGGCCCCACGACAGATTCAGCCTCCTGTTCAGGTGGCCCCAGCCTGCAGCTCTCCAGAGGCCCCAGCACAGGTTCCCGTACCGGTCTTCCAAGCTGAGGGCCCTGCACCAGTTCCCACACCTGTCTCCCAAGCTACAGTCCCAGGACAGGTTCCCACACCGGTCCCCCAAGCTGAGGCCCCGATCCCTGTGGCTCCTGTTCCAGAGTTCATCTGCTCTCCCGAGGCTCCAGAGGCCTGCTGCTCTCCCGAGGCTCCTGAGGCCCTGGCTCCTGCCGTGGTTCCGGTTCCTGAGGTCCTGGTTCAGGCCATGGCACCTGTTCCTGTTCCTGAGGCCCTGGTTCCAGCCATGGCACCTGTTCCTGAGGCCCCGGCCTGCAGCTCTCCAGAGGCCCCAGCACTGGTTCCCGTACCGTTCCCCCAAGCTGAGGCTCTGGTCCCTGTGGTTCCTGTTCCTGTTCCTGAAGCCCCAGCTCCCACCATGGCACCTGTTCCTAAGACCCTGGTTCCAGCCATGGCACCTATTGCTGTTCTTGAGGCCCTGGCTCCCACCATGGCACTTGATCCTGAGGCCCCGGCTCCTGCCATGGCCCCTGATCCTGAGGTTCCTGTCTCCACTGAGTCCACCGCTCCTGAGGCCCCGGCTCCTGCCATGGTCTCTGTTCGTGAGGCCCCAGCTCCTACCTGGACTCCTGCCACCTCGGTGTGTCTGCCGCCTTCCCCACTGCTTCCTTGGCAGGGTCCTAGACCGCCTGATGCTCCGGTGGCACGTCTTTTGGGGGTAGGGGTGCCCCGGGACTCTCCCCCAAATATATTTTGGGGGGCGCTATGGGGGATCCACCTTGGAGGAGACCCCCAAAGAAGTCTCTGACAGAAGGGGGCCTGCCCTGGACATTTGGGATGGGCCCTCAAGTAGAACCCCTTTTTGTTTCCCACCTCCCCCCTTCCTCCTCCTTTTTTTTTGGCCTGGTGGCACCTCTGGGCGCCAGAGGCTGCCTTTGGACAGGGTTTATGGGGCTTTTATTTTGACACTTTGGGTGTAGTTCTCCTGGTCGGCTTAGGGATACACAGCTGACCAGGGATGATGTGCAGGTGTTTGGGGTTTGCACTGTAGTGTATAAATAGTCTGTTTTGTGTTCTCTTCTGGTTGGTTCACACTCATTGTATCCCTGCTTTGTGTTTATCAGGTTTATCCTTGTTTATTGTTTTTCGGCCATCGTGCCTGTTTTGGTTTATCTTTATTATTAATAAAGGAAAAGAGAATGTCTGTCTGTGTGTGCTGAGCGAGCCTAGCCGGGATGTAACACAGTTCAAATATAACTCTCAACTCCCCCCCACCCGCCATTATTTGTGTTTTGCATTTTTCTCATCATTATCAGTGTTATAAACTGACTGTATACACTGAATAAGCTTTAAGGTAGCATTTTCAACAAGGCAGCATGAATCGATACACTGGTTATAAGAAAATTTAAATAAAATATATTTTTCTCTGATTATGCATATTATTTGTCTATTTTTCATCATGATCAGTGTTATAAACAGGGGTTGACTTTTTTTTTTTGCAGTATTACTCTGAGTACCTACATGAATTAATTGGTACGCACCAAAATTTAAAAAATTCTATGTGCCTTGGCCGTGGATCGCTAACTGCCTTGTAAAGCATTGCAAAGTCCTGTGCGGAGAGGTCTGTGTCTCGGTCGTGTCTTACTCAAATTAGGTACGTATTTGTGCTGTGACACTGAAAACTGCTGCGCCTTTGCATATCACATACACAAATGTGTACTTGCGTACCACTTATATGAATCACTGGTTATAAACTGACTATAAAGAGTATAAACCTAAAGGGAGCATTTTTCAACAGGGTAGCATGAATCGATAGTCTCTGCAGCATAAATCATCAGAACACCGGCGCCCGCGGTCCAGGGCCACGAGCATAGTATAGTAGGCGCCTTCCAAGCAACAGCAAGTTAACATTTATACATCTGTTTTCTTTTTTTTCTGAACAGCAGAAAAACGGTACCAGCAGAAACATTTTTCTAGCAGAAGCAGTATGTTTAGTCCACCCTGACCCTCAAAAAACTCATTTTAGATCCAGAAACAGAATGCATAAAGCAGTTGAGGTGCTCTTTTTGCTTCACTGTCAGAACCATGTGATCACAGTCTGGCTCTTTGTTAGAGAAAGGTTTAGGTCTCCAAGCGTCCCAGGAACGATATGGAGGAGGTCAAGGATTGATCAGTGGCTCTGTGTTTGAAACACTGCCTCTTGCTCTGTTCATCATCTTTCATAGCAGAAGCCAAAAGCCAGGTTGGTCAACCTCATTTCTCACAAGTGGTCCTGATCTCGTGCTCTCTCACAGTGTCGAACTGTGAACCGGCCCCTGTGATCTGAACATTTTTTCACAGTAGCCATAAAATTTCTACCTATTTTCGAGGTCCTTCAGGTGTACGTTTTCCTCCAACAACATTCACAGAATATATTTGTATGAAATGTGTATGATTTTCAAAGCTGGAAGTAATCTGGACCTTTGTACATGATAAAGCAGGTCAGTGTTTTTTTTGCTGTTGTTTTTGTTATCTATAACACCACAGTTGTTTCATTAGTGATTCCATGACTGGTGCAATTTCACTGTTACTACTTTTACAAATATGAATATAAAGATAAATATGCTTTAAGAGGATCTTTCACAACAACCTTGTGCGCACAATTCAGATAAATAACTTCAAACTCGCCTAGCCGACGATAACCACACTTGAAAATTAAAGTAAATAAATAAAAAGTAAATAAAATAAATAAGATTCAATTAATGTATTTTTTAAAATTACATCCTATTTACATTCCATAATTACTTTTATAAGTCCTATTTTGCTTTAATGTGTTAATGAAAGATTAAAAAGTATTTTTTTAAGATCATAAGAAGAAGAAAAATGTGTTCTATTTTTCCTCAAGTGAGGGTCTAGCAGCAAAGCCATGAAGGCACACATTGTGTTTGCACATTTTTTTATTCTTGTTCTTCTGGCTAGGGTTTCTAAGGCAGCCCCTACAACTGTTTGGCACACGGACTGGGAACAGTCCCATGATTTTTTTCCCCAAGTAAGTTTCATGACTGCAACTCGAGCTCACTAGCCAATAGGTTAAATTTGGTCATTTTTTAACTGTATGTCTGATTTTTAATAATAAACTTGGCAATCTTTGAGGAGAGCTCCACTGCAGTCACAATATTTACACACAGAAAGGCAATAGTGTTTTTGCCGAATAATTTTAGTATATTGAAAAAAATAATTTCAGTATATTGATTGTATATATTAATTTCTGCAGTTCTAAATTAGCTATCCAGTGCATGCAAGCCTTACAGTTTGTCAGTTCGTTTTGTTTAATAAAACATGACATGTATTTTCATTCTTAAAAATGGAGTAATTCCATAACCAAGGTCTGTGAGAAGGAAGAAGCCTGCAGCTGCTCCTTTCAATCCTTCTGATCTTCTAATCCAATGTTTATAAATGTCTAGCTCCAATTTCCATTTCCTGGGAAAAATTCCATACCTTTTTTCCTGAGTACCATAGAGGTCCTACTACACCTCGTTCCAACATTTCCAGTGTTCTCTCCCATCCTAGAGCCATGTTTTCATTTCTTATACTGTGTGCATATGTTTTATGAAGCTGTAGATTGTACTAACAGTAAAAACAATAAGACTACTACCAATGGAATAAAACAATAATGGAAGCATCTGAAAGTTATTAGAAATTATACATTTCAGCCGGCTGAGCAATACAAGTGATGTGAGCTTCCTAGTGTGTTTCAATTCACTGGTGCACAATAACTACAGCCATATTTTCAATAAAAACTTTCATGTATTAAAAAAGTCTAAAAGTTTCATGTTAGCTTAAAATAACTTTCACATTCCATGGCAGTTGCTGAATAATATGCAGTAATTACTGAATAAATCATATCTATATCTGAATAACAAGCCTGAGGATTAATAACTGTATAATAAGTCTGGAGTGGAAGGGGTTAAATTGTGAATTAGTTATGTTTAAGGCCCATTTCTGTTTGTCTACAAACCCATATCCTTAGTGTTTTATTTTTCTGATTGATCTTACAGTGCCCTGTGGCTGGGTGCAATTCGAGAGGAAGACTCTAGGGGGCAGTGGCTGTTCACTTGGGAAAGCGACTGCCTTCACCTCTCTGAGAGCCAGGAGCAAATGGCTGAAGGCAGGAGGATTTGTGAGAAGACTATTAACTGAGCCTATGCGTGATTCTGAGCGTGATTACCCATTTCATTAGAGCACAAATTGGCAAAATAGGTTTGCGCTGAAAACGACTTGATTAGGCCTTTGTCGAGAGGATGATTATATTTGTCTCAATTGTGTTTTCCCTCATTTGCTGCTTTTCCCCCTGGTGAATGAACATATGCCTCTCCTCCCTGGAACACTTTTAATCACTACTGTCAATGGCCGACAGCTCGCTCTCAGTGGTCATCAATGAAGTGGAGGAGAGGAGAGTAAAGTGGACTCCTCACTGAAAAACTCCTGTAGAATGTGTGACCGGAGACCAAAAGCACATTTGCAGTGATGAGCATGGAGTTTTTTTAATCACTAGGGTTGTTTAAGTAAACACTAATGATAGCAAGTCTTTCTGAAAGGTATGACTTTGCGATCGGCCCAACACTCAAGCCACTGAACAACAGTGAAAAAAAAATCAATCTTTGTATCCACTCCAATAACAAGTGGTAAAGGCTACTACTTACATATTGCTGTACTATTCAACTGCATTATTGTGTTTAAATTTTAAGACACACACAAACATTTTTTGTCAGCTGTATTAACTTACGACATCCAAGTGAAAGAACTGATAATAGTTAAAAAAAATAAATAAATAAAATAAAAAACAGAATCACTGAGATGGATAAAGGTACTGTATCAGTACTTTATGGAATCACCTTTTGCTTTAATTACTGCCTTGAGTCTTCTGGGATACTTCTCTATCAACTTAGAAAATCAAGACTATTTAATATTTATACTCTCTTCTTTACAGCTCATTCAAACTGGATGGTGAGCGTTGCTGAACTGCAATCTTCAAGTCATTCCACAGATTTTCCACAGGGTTTATATCAGAGCTCTGACTCAAGGACACGGAAGGACAGTCACCTTTTTCTCCTTTAGTCACTATGTCCTCAGTTTCGCTGTGTACTTTGGGTCACTGTCTTATTGGAAGGTGAACCTTTTTCTCATTGACAACTTCTGGCAAAGGGCAGCAGGTTTTTCTCATGAATTTTCCTCATTGCTGTTCTGCATTTTTTTTGCAAATGTTACCTCTGTTCTGCATCTTTGCACATCTCTTCTGCTAGAATACAGTACCGGTCAAAATACTGTATTTATCCTCACTGTAGCTGTTGTCAATTGCACTGAACATTGTCTTGTCTCGTTTAGTTGTATTTTTGCTCTTGTGTTCTTTTTTTCTAGCTCTTTGTCCTGTCTACACTTGTGGTCTTGTGTTCTGTTCTGCTCTTGTGTTGCACCATGGTCCTGGAGGAACGTTGTTTCGTTTTCACTACGTATTGTGTGTATATGGAGGAAATGACAATAAAAAACCTACTTGACTTGACTACTACTCAAGAGGAGTGGCTGGCTGATTGGCTGATGTAAGAGCAACTATTTCCATATTAATGTTGATAAGACAAAACAGATGATAATAGACTTCAGGAAATCCTGCACTGCTCACCCACCACTCACCATCGAAGGCACTGCCATAGAGACAGTTAAAAACAAGTTCCTGGTTGTTCACATTACAGTTGACCTGTCTTGGACTGTCAACTCCACCTCGACAGCCAAGAGGGCTCAGCAGCATCTTCACTTTCTTTGGAGACTGAAGACAGCAAGCCTCACCTAACCAACGCTGACCACAGTCTACAGGAGCACCATCGAAAGTCTGCTCTCCAGTTGCATCACTGTCTGGTATGGAAACTGTAATGTTTCAGACTGTAACACAGCAGATAGTGATCGTCTGTTTACACCCATCATACAGACTCTTCTCTACTAAACCGTCTGGCAAACGGTATTGAAGCTTCCGCTCTGGTTTTGCAAGACAGCATTTCATTTGCAACAGTTTCATACTGCAGGCCTGAACGCACATAAATGTCTTGTCCTTGGTTAACCAAGTGCATTGCAGTGAACCACCTCACTTTATACTATATATACTTCTCATATCACACTCTGGACTTTCAACAGCATCCGCACTTTACCTCTGTTTACCGCCACTACAGATGCACTTATGTCCTGTTACTTGATTTGACAAGCTATAATTCACACTCACTCCATGTGGTTCTATGCTGCTAATGGTCTACTGAGCAATAACACACATATGGTGGAATATTATTCATTCTGGAAGGTTTACATATGCTTCCCTCTTTTATGTTACACTGCTGTATTGTCTACTTACTGTATTGTCTTGGATTCACATCCTGTTCACATTATTGTTACCTTGCTATATTGACGATTTATTGTATTGTTTCAGTCATTCCATGCACTTGCTGCTCAATGCTGCGAACTGCCTCCTGTGCAGTCTCATACTTATGGTGTAATACTAGTTATTCTGGAAGGTTTACATTGTATCCACACTACACTATGCTGTTAAATACACAACTGTTACAATTGTTGTGTCTATATATTGTGTTCTCTATTGTGTCTGTCGTATCTTGCACACTGTTAAATGTTGAACCTTACTATATTTTCCACTGTGGTCCATGGATAAACACTGTCTCATCACACTATGCATGTGTACATGCATATTTTGCCTTGACAAGTGTCCCTGCTGCACACAATGCTGGTATGCTGCCACCACCATGCTTTACTGTTGGCATGGTGTTCTTTGGATGGTGAACTGTATCGGCTCTCTACTAGATGAACCAGTTTTGTGTTGAGGTCAAATATTTTAATTTTGGGCTCGTCTGACCTTAACATCTTTTTCCCCTTGGTTTTTGGAATTAGATGTCCAACAAGCTCATATAGTTATGATGGTTAGGATTCACATACTTTTTGCCATATTGGCTATTTTTTTATTAATGCGTTGGTGTGTTTGTAGGACTGTGGCAGTATATTTTCTTACAGTCCAGTTGGACACACATACTGTATTCCAACCCATAAAAAGGTATAAGTCCCTTGTTCACTTCCATGTTATCTTGGTCAAGATTGTTAAAAATGTGTGTGTACGCCATGTGTGTTTCATTCTGGCAAAAGGGAAGACACCACTCTGAGGCAGTTAAACAACTTCTCACCTTTATTAAGATGTTTTTTTGAATGAAGTTACAGGATAAAGAATTATTTTTGAACAAGTGACATCCCACCCCATCTACTCCCAAACTGCACCAAAATAGTCCAATTCATTTGTGGTGGTTTGCATCATCATAAGAAAGTTTTAGGCTAAACAGATATGTCATGGGTGGTTACGTCATTTCCTACATGTTTGTCTTTGTCTGGCGGTCTGAGCAGCTGTTATCCTTCTCAAATCTTATGTCCAGTTAGTTTTGAGTTGTACATTTTATGAGTTCACTCCATCAGGGTCTAAACTGCATCATAAATATTGTGTGCAACTGTTGCAGGATGACTGAAAGGTAATGTACTAAAAAACAAGATGTCACTTTAATTCATCTGGTTTCATGATTCATATATTCCATGACAGGTTAATTTATTGCAGTTTATTTATATGTAGTTTGAAAATGTCTGATTTCATCTCTGAAATTTAATCTTTCAATTACAATTCTATTGCATAATACTGTCTTATTCTGACAATTCCTAACAAATCTACGAATGATTAAATTCATCATACAGTGTTAACACCTTAGCACTTTACAGCGGTGCTAAAACCTGCGCTCATGGTTGAATCATTTTTAAACACAGAGGCATACTCAAAAAACAGTAACACTTTGAAGAGAAAAACTGGATTTGCTCAGCTATTCTTTGGAGAACTAATATCTTCTTGTACGTGCTCTTTTTGAAGGATATATGTACATGAATTTACTGTGGAATCGTCCAGCAAAGGTCCTGTTTTGTTGGTGATCAAAATAAGTTTCCTGACTGCTGCTGTGTGCTGTTTTCACCTGTATTCACAGGTTCTGTTGCTGGAGTCATGGACATTTTCAAAACCTTGGTGACATTACAGTGTTCCTAAAACTTTCAGGCTTCCTTCTGTTGCTGGAATAGAAAATCACTTTGTTGCCCAGTAAGAGAATAGGTTACCGTAAACATACAGACTTCCTGGGTCAATGCAAACATTTTTAGAAATTTATTGACATTCATTTGAAAGTTTTACTTTTTGTTTTTAGAGTGCTTCTTAATGAAACATCATGTTAAGGAAATAATTAAATCATGAGGATACAGCAATACATCAGGACTCATTATATGTGACATAGCAGTTTATATCCAGGGAGAAGGTTCTATTCATCCATTATTCGTCATGGGCAGAGCCTATCCCAGCACTTTATAGGGATAAATGCCCTGGACAGGTCAACAGTCCATAATAGCTCAGACACACAGACAAACCTAGGTGCAATTAAGCATCTCCAATTCACAGTGTTTGGATTGGGTAAGGACTCTTTCTTGGAAAGAGTACCCGGTGGAAACCCACACAGACACAGGGAGAACATCGCACTTAACACAGAAAGAACCCTCAGGTGCCTGGCTGGGAATCATTTAAACAGAGGTGCCTAAAATGTCTGCATATGACTGTATGGTAACACAGATTTGTTGATGAGAATCTGTAACAAACTGCCCTTTTCTCAGAAAGGTACAGCCGTTAATAAATCTAAAGGTACAAGGAAGACTCACCAACAAATGCTGTTACATCCACACCGTGTATTAAATCAAACATACATACATATACACATATCACCCCAGTCACCCCGCCCAGTCCATATATACAATTAGAGTCTTTAGAAAGTCTCTCTAGAGGCCTATCAGGCCTCGCCTCTTCAGTCCTGTTATTTCTCCTGAAAGGTTCTCCTTGGTAAAAGTAGAATCCCTTGGCTCGAGCCGCTCTCTCTGCATGGTCGATGAAAGGAGGATCCACTGCCAGCCAAAGATACCTGATAAACCAGAGAAAAGGAGAAACAAGGAGAAACAAAACAAACAAAACAACAAAAACCCACATGCTCCAGGAACACACATAGGTTCCGCACATAGGTTTTGAGATGCTGCTGGTAGTCTAGCCTAGCTTCCTTCCCTCCTTTTATAAGGGAAAAAGAAATTATTATAGCCCCTCAGCACCCCCTCTGGAAACAGCCAGTAACGGCCCTTGCTGTTACAAATCAAAGACAGCTAAACAGAGAAATGTTTTCTTTTCCTGTCAAGAATATTGGAAGACCAAGAGGCACCTGCAGTGCTTCTTTACAGTATGCTTTTTTTCTGTTCTGCCTATAAGTATTGCCACCTTTTTTAACACCTTTCACATAGCGTAATTCGCTCATCCCCCACCTCGGTGAGCGCAAGCGTATTCCAGGGCTGTAATTGGTACAAGCAGACTCTTGCTGGAAACCACAGAAGTAATTTATTTCACTGCAATGGGATGGCCATTTCTGAGCGGCCTTCTGGCACACTCCATTCCGTTCCTGGCAGCTGATATTTGCTTTGCTGTCCTCCCTGATTCAGCAAACTTTGGGCCCTAGGATATCCACCTCAACTCTCTCACTACACACTCATAGACAGGCAGTGAATCCTATCAAACATTTGTAGGGAGGAATGGGCCATCTGAAAATACAGGCGCAAATCGTCGGCTCATCTCCGTGGAATTCTGAGCCACCTGAGATGATGATGGTTTTCCATTTCTTTTCAGATTTGCTCCTGTCTGTCCAGCTGTTTTCACACTTTGAACTGACAGTGTGCTCTGTGGCAGACAAATGCTATGTTCTGCTTCTTCACACATTTCTGAGAAAGCGTAGCGATGTGTTACAGCATGCAGGGTCTCTGTAAGCCTGACTGACTAGTAGTATGCCTCTGTGTGTGTGTGCACATTTGTTACATTAATAGTAACTTGCCTTAAAAGTTATTGTGAATTGCAATTTTTTTTTTCTTCTGGAGGTTCCAGTATGAGAATGAATTAAGGATAACCTGGATAAATTTGGGGAACATTTAAAATCTTCTGATAGCTTGTTCTAGCTGTATGCAGCATAGCAGCCAAATGCTGCTTCACCATGTTTAGACTGGATTCAGGGCTCTACTAGATTATCTGAGTGCTTGGATCCAAGAGCCGTACTTGGTTTATATTGTTAAAACATATCTGAGATGTATTTGGGATCTAAACCTTTCAGTGATTTATTGACTACTAGCATCACTTTATAATCTATACTGTAACTAACTTCTGAAGCCAGTGTAAAGAAAACAAAGTGAAAAAAGCCATAGAAACACCCTGGTCATGCCATAGCAATACACTGGCAATCACCTAGAACACCACGGCAACCAACCCAATCAGTCACCTGTAATTCGATTCCAAAATTCTAGCAAGCACTGAACAACATCCTAGTAACTATAGTGAACTAAAGTAAGCTGGCCCTCCTATCCAGTTTATTTTTCCCCAGGTGCGGATCCCCCAAGAACCGCAGACAGAGGTAAGTGCTTTTTATCAATTCACAGGTTTATTTTGGTAGATGGCTCACACAGTATAACACCTTTTCTGATGCCCACCTCCCTAGGCATCCACTACGGGTAATGCACACTACACTAAAATAAGATCAGCAGACACACAGATTTCATACACAAGAAAAGGTCACTGCAATCTACATACGGGTGAGTAATCTGTTCACAGCACCACAATTCCCATGTTTTAAAGGGAGAGAAAGCATGAGAAGAGGGCTTTTCCCAAAGCAAACCTCACAAACAAACAAACAAAAAAGAAACCAAAAAAAACCAAACTAATCCCCTGGTGTCAATGTCAGCCAAGATAAAATAGGCTTCTTTTCACCAGTACAATACGTTCTCAAAATATAACACAACTAAAACAAAAGTTCAACCAACACAGTCAACAGTCCAAAAGGAAGAGGTCTACACCGTGTATTCTGTTGGTGACTGCAAACCAGTAATTGCTGATTTCTACTGACCTGTTCTCCTTGGCTATTTTTGGTCCTCCAATCCCCACTTCTGGTCCAGCCCAGCACGTGGCTCCTTCCCAGCAGTTTGCTAAGAGGGAAACAAACGGTGCCCCCAGAGGCTGTTCTGCATCAACCAGGCCAATCAGCCAACTTTCCACTGAGAAGGTAAAGTGCAGCACAATCTGAACTTTCTCCTCTCCACTAGCACCTGCCCTCCACTCGCTAGGAAAGCAAAACACAGGCCCAATGGCTGCCGTGCAGGCAGAGCGCTGCACTTCTGGTGGACTGAGTCCCAACCTACTCACTCTGCTCATTGTATACAGTGCCAAGTCTGCAAGCCGCCACCAAAAACTCTCTTTAAAGCATCACAGGATGACTAGAGTACGTGCTGTTTGGGTGGTGAATCATTCTCAGGACGGCAGTGACACTGATATTGTAGTCCAGTATTATGTGTATGAGTGTGTGTGTGTGTGTGTGTGTTTGTCCAGGATAGTAGATCTCCAGGAGCAGGATTGGGAACTCCTGGCCTACAGCAGGCAGTCTGTTACTGGAGCGAGGTGAGAGAAAAACTGTCCTAAACAACCGTTAAGTCTGTTCCACCTAAATAAAGAGCCAGATGCAGTTTGAACAGAGTGAGGGTAGTTTGGAGGAAAAGATGTCGACTGAAGCATTCCTTTAACTTAAAGTTCATCTGGCAACAGTGCTATTTATCTAATAACACCTAAACGGAAAACTCCCACAGTGTAAGTAATACAAGTATGTGTGTGTGTGTGTGTGTGTGTGTGTGTGTGTGTGTGTGTGTATGTATCCATGTGTGAAGCAGAAGGAGGGAGGGAGAGAGTGTGTGTATGTGAGGCCACTGAGCTGTCCCAGCGCATGAAAAGCTTTTAAAATTCTGCCATGTTTCACACCCAGTAAGTCACAGGTGCATTTTTCACATCTGTCACTCTGCCTCTCTCCAAGATTACTCTGTCCTAATAATTTATACAGTACACCAAATAAACCTGGGATTAGCTACTGCAAGCCTTTTTTCGAACCAACCACTGGGTCTTATGAGACAGCAAGACGAAACCAAAGCAGGCAAGTGCAAATTTTTTTCTGCCCTTTATTTATAGACCCTGTCCCTCAAGACGTTTGGGGCCTTCTTTCTGCTGGGACATTTTGCAACTCTCAGCTGCATGTTCATCAAAGTGTCTTCCCTGGTATGAAGAGGCTTAATCAAAATAATGATTTGGCAGTTTTGACCTGAACTAAATTGAAGACGGGCTGTGAAACACTTTCCAGACCTGGAACAGCCCAGTATTGCAAATAATCTAGCAAATAAGGAAAAAGCTAAGCTCAATTTGATATCAGTTTTGCCCTTCAGTTTTGCAAAGACGGCAAGGTCTGACCTACTTAATATGCCGCAAACTGACAAAAACATGCTAATTTAATAAAGTCACTGTGGGTAATGCATTTATCATCATGAAACCATGACCATGGTGAAGCATGTTATCAGGGAAACTGTCTGAGTGTCTGAATGTTTGTGTCTGAAGGGGCAGTGGGAAAGAGAGGTGAAACCATTTTTAATGGACCTCAGAAGTTGTGTGTGTTGGTATAAATTGTATGGCTAAGGTCCTCTCTTTCACCTCTGTATCAGTGACAACGTTCACCCAAATGACACTTGTTATTTGAGGTCTTGCTAGGTAATGTAGTTGGGAGGATCTTAAACTCAGCAATTCAAAAATCTCAGTCTCTAGAAAACCTGCATTAGTGAAAATGTATGTGTTCATTTCTAACCACACTCTGGAAGACCAAAGGATGTCCTAATATATTGTTCAAAGCTGTTTTTGTATTATATTCACACCAGGACAACACAGCCTTGACTGGATACCTAGTTGCATTAAGTTCTTAATACTGGCAAATAATTCTTCCCGCACCAAATGTAGCTGATCAAGATCTGCAGAAGGGTAATTTCTTGCCATAAGCAGTTTCTTTGGATCCCCACAGATATTTAGTATTTATTTATTTTATTTGATGTATTATTTGTCTTTTCAACCTTAGCATTTTAACCTTCGCATTTAACACTGGATGTTCTGCCCCCAAACATTCAGAAGCATCTTTAACTATGAGGTTAATGATAACACTTAATAGAAGCTTTTCTCAGCTCCAGGTTATGAGGAGCTAAAAATCTTGGTATCTAGAAATTGTCCAGTTCGTTCCTATTCATAATATGTATTATTTAAAAAAAGTTTATATTGCTAATATTATTAATAGCAAACATTTATGCTGGATTTGCAAAAATGGTTTGATGTTATAACAGTGAAAAGTGTTTTCTTGGTTAGACATTATAGCTTGAAATCAAATACTCATTTTAATTGTAGTCTCATTGTAATAATTTTTTAATTTATTAAATGTTATGGATATTTAAGAAAGGAATCATCTCATTTTAAAGGAAGATATTTATATATTGAACTGCAATTGTTTGTTAAATGTCCAACACAAAACACATAATGAACTGCCACAGATTCATTGCGATATTTATTGTTACAAAAACGATGCTATCCACCGATAGTGTCTCATAAAGCTTTTCAATGGACTTGCTAGTATGGTTTCTGATACTTTATGAAATACTGTTGTTTACAAAATTTAATGGACAAAAGTGGACAAAACATTGTATAGCTGAACACCTATGTGTTTTGAAGCCTGCAATTAATCTATACTATTGATCCATAATGTGTAGGGCTCCTCCCATAACAAGAGACAGCTAAGCAGGCTACAATTTTACTTCAGCTTGGTTTTCTTTTGATTTAAGAAGTGTTTAAATAAAACTCTGCCCTGCACCCACACTGGTCTGTGTGTGTATTTCTGGATGTGCGTTTGGTTTCTAAGCCATTCCCTGGGCTGTCATCACAGTAGTGGAGAATGCAGGAGGTGACCCCTAGTAGTGGCACCATGCTTGGATAACAGTTAAACAACATCCAGGGCCAGCATGGGTCTACCAGTTGCCAGTTTTTTTCCCTTCAGTTGTGCTATTCATTTTCATTTAAAATGTAGAATATTGACCAGAGAAAAAAAGAACTAGACAACATACTGAATTGAGGCAACTATGTAACATGCTGGGTTTCACTGGTGGATCCATTGTATCTGCTCTCATATCCTTGCAGTGTCTGAGCAGCCTCAGTTCGACATTCAATCCAATACAGCTGAGAGACTGTACATGCCTGCGGCCAGTGCAAATGGTGCCCCACCATAAGATCTTTCCTGGGAAAGCTGCTCAAATATGGGTCTAGGTTTCTGATACTGCTGTGTCTTCCCAGTGGACTATGAATATGATTCTCAGCCAGAAACAATGGAAAATCCCTCACATCTAGCTAGTGGTGTCTGAGCTAGCGGTAGTCAATATAGCTTTGGCAGGAGCATGGGAGTCCAGGGTGTCAGAGCCCCAGTCCACCCAATACCCTCTTGCCGTCCACTTGCTCTGTTTAGTATATAGGAAATAAAATTTACTTCCCATTACACCCTATCTAGGTCTCCCCCTCTTCCTCTTCCTCTTCCTCTTCTTGCCATTGGTCAGGTTTGCAGGGGTGGGATGGTTAGTCTTGGGAGTGTGTGGTATGATGAGGACTTCTCCTGTCCATTGTGGCTACAATAACCTGAAGCCTACGCTCTGTCTCGTGCCCAGTGTCAACAGTGACACCTAAAGCTCTGGAGAGCACCCCACTACTGCCAGCACTGCCTAGTACATGGGAGAGCACTAGTACTTTATGCCTTGAGGCAGTACCTATCCACCTTACCTCTCTTACCTTGCCTGTCTTGCTTTGGTCCAGCCACTGAACCTCGCCTCACCTTTGATCCCGGTGAGAGGGAGGTGGAGAAGCAAACTGACCATCCAAGCCCTTAAAAAGATGAGAAGGAGGCTCTCCAGCCAGGTGGTTATCTTGGACAGGTCACAGGCTGCAGAAACTGGAAAAAGATTTAAGACAGAGTAGGCTACATTTTAAAAATGTTTAAATAAAGCTCTGCCTTGCTCCCTCGCTGGTTTGGTTGTGTATTTGGCTTCGCAGCCTCTTCCTCAGTCTGGCATCACATGAGAGTGTCATAGAGTGTCAAAAACCACATAAGTCTTGAGGTAAGTTTTTGTATTTCTGTAACTGGATTTGCGTTTTCTATTTTCTCTAAAATCTTTAGCATTAGTTACCCAAGCAATGGGCCTGAAAGCCTTCATGAAAATCCCGTTAAAGAACTGAACTGAAGTCTTGTTGTCACACAACAACATAGGGATTTCTGAGATGAGCCAAAAATCAAAGACGCATTTAACAGACCTGCTACTCTATGAATGTTTGTGGGCATGTGTGCAATAGTAGTTGTTTTCAACCAGCGGCATGTGTTTAGCTGGCAAAAGTATACTTAAGTACCCAGCTTCTGGGTTTGTCTCGCTCTCAGATATTAAATGCAAAACTGGTGTCAGACTTAGAGACTCTGAGAATATTGAGACTTAACGTGCCAGATGGTGGTCTGACACTGAGACTGATATGATGCAATACAGAGTAACTGTCCCTTCGACCTTTTTTGTCTCTCTTTTTTTGTTCTCAAATAATCAGTCCATTTTGTCTGAACAAACCTCAAAACTGACAGGTTACGAAAAGTTATTG
>JBBJLS010000023.1:2676681-2699302 GCA_037577275.1 Bryconaethiops microstoma
CCAGTGGTGGTGTGCTGGAGGTAGGATTCGAACCCACGACCTCTTGGTCCAGAGGCAAGTATCCTATCCACTAGGCCTCCACCACCTCCTCTTGCTCTGCTGCTTTTTTCATGTGAGTGTGTGGGTGAGTAGGTGTATGCAAGTAAGGGTTGAGAAGTGGCTGTGAGTTTGTGGTTTGTGCTCAGGGACCCAGGATTCATCAATCCGCTGCAAATTCCCAGTATTATGACTACCACTGGCAGTTACTGCAAACCGTCTCCCAGAAAGTTTCCTCTTCTCAGAGAATAAGAGAATGGACCTCGGGTCAGTATTTTGTTTTCTTGTCCTACTGAAAACATGGACATTGATGGGCAACCTGACATTTGATGAAGAACTGATGAGGAATTATTTGACAAGGACCTAATGATGAAGCTTCTTATTCAACCCTGTTTCATTTAATAATTTGCATTCCATGAATTTTACCACATTTCTCCTTAAACCAGAAGAAGGCGATCACAAAGGCTTTCACTCTTTTATTTTTTTTTCATGTTGTTTTATGTGAATACATCAGTGGGTGGCCGTTTCAAATGGAGAACAAATAAG
This sequence comes from Bryconaethiops microstoma, assembly GCA_037577275.1. Classification (NCBI taxonomy): domain Eukaryota; kingdom Metazoa; phylum Chordata; class Actinopteri; order Characiformes; family Alestidae; genus Bryconaethiops; species Bryconaethiops microstoma. Next base: position 2,677,264 of record JBBJLS010000023.1, read on the forward strand.
AGCTTATTTTACAGAGAGATTAGAGAATCTGGATGCATCGAAACCCTTTTTTGCATTGTTTGAGAGGAAAGCCCTTGATTCGTCCGAGATACACTCCATAACTTGTAGTTCCACCTAGTGTGTGTCATTGCATTGTGATAGTGTCTTCTGTTAGCTTTTTTCCTCTCTTTATAGACAAACAAACTCTGGGTGAGTGCTGTAGGCCTAAGTGTGCCTTTTGAGAAAAAAAGAGTATTAAAGGAATGGTTCGGCAAGAATTCAAATGCATACCATTTTCTACTTCCACAGATTTAGTTGATCACCTGAGACATGTTTGGGGTACAAATTTTGCTTCTTTAGTATAGAATGGAAGGTATAAGGCTAAAGTTGTTAGCAATCATTAGAAGTGAATAGTCACCCAGATCTTTCCAATAAATCCATCCACAAAATGTCTCTCAACCTCCGTAAACCACATCCAGCTGTTCATTAAAATAGCACAGACTGGTGGACCAGGAACCATTCCTTTAAGGCCATTTTTTTGTGATGTTTTTTCCTTCTCATTCCATCTCTCTCCCCCTCTCTCTCGTTCTCTATTTATTTGTTTATCTATTTATTGATTGATTGATTGATTGATGCATACAAACATGTTTGTGAACGTACAAACACAACATAAACTGAAACAAAGTGAATAAATGGTAACTACAAAACCAGTGTTTGGAGACACCTGTAACATTAGTTTTATGACCAAAAAGTGTGGATTCGAACTGGTGGATGCTTCTGATTATTGTCATTCAGTGCCTGGCATTTTATTGCTGAACCACCAAAGGGGTGCTAATATGCTGTCTTTTAGCAAGTCATTTATGGTTAAGGATTACTAAAAACAAATGGAGGGAACTGCTATCGCCCGAAAACGGATGGGAAAAGTGCACGTAGCCATATTCACGGCTAATTGTTTTTAATTAAACCACAGCAAATAGTGACACATGTCTTTTTTATAACTGACCTTAGCTTCAGTGTCTTGAGGTCTGTTGTGTCTTTTGCTACATAAGACTAAATTGTTTTCCGCATTTTATTGCTTTCCAGCTGCCATTGCTGTAACATCACAGACTTTCGCCCATTTTTTATGTGACTTGATTGTCTGCCCTCTCTCCCTTTACATTACGGAGCCAACTCGACCTCAAAAATCTAATCAATCAATCACTGGATATTAACAGACATTGGAACCATAGATATATTTCAAAATCTGTAGGATGAGAGGAGGCACCAAATTGCAGCTATAAAAATAACAATAATACAACAACAACAACAATAATCATAATTAGAATAATTAAAGAGAGGTTTATGAAAACCTGTGGTTGCGGACACAGTCACTTTTCATAAACCATTTGCACTATTGATCTGCTGGTTCAGCACACTAAATCTTAAACACAGCAGTGTAAGTTACAGTTATTTTATTTTGTTATGCTATTTTATATTTATTTTCGTTTTTTTTTCATTATTTTTGTTTGCACTAATGTTAGTGTCTTTAAAAAAAAAATATCTCACTTGCCTTGCACTGAGCATTCTCATGACAAAAGAATTTCCTTCGGGATAAATCAAGTTCTTTCTTATCTTCTTATTTCATCTTAAAAATAAAACTAATGCCAACTTTTGTTAAAGAAGGATGGTACTGTGATTGCTTCCTGAATCACACAAATCATATAGACCTGATGATCAGTGGTTTTAAAAAAAATGTTAAAAATGAAAGAAAGGAGGGCAAGGGGGACCAGTTTGTTGGAAAGTTGAGAGTTACGAGAGTTAATTGAGCTGTTTATAGTTTTCAGTTTTCAGTGATTCATTCTATTGCGAGATTAACAGATTATCAATGAATAGATTAATAATCTTTTAATAGATTAAGACACTGCAATATTGAGAGTTTATGCCTATATTTCCAGTCAAGAAGTTATTTTGTCTGTGGCTATCAAGCAGATATGTAGGGGTTGTGATATTTGTGATATTAAGGGACTTTCTCTTTCAAAATCACTCCCTCTCTCAATCTCTCCCACTCTCTGTTGATTTGATATGTTATGGCCAGCTGTTCTATTGTAAATTTCTGACATTCTAACATATTTAAAAAAAAAAAAAAGTCATTGGAAATAAAGGACACGCAAAGCCATTTCTTATTATTCATGAGATTTACCCAAGACCATTTGGGGCTAAATGTTTCACTTGTTGACAGCACATTCTTTTTCACACTTCTATTTATTGATATAGCTCACATTGTCCTGTGTGACATTTGTGTCCTATTTGGTGCACTCAATTAAGAGTTTCTTTTTCGCCTCCCCCTCTTCAGCTAGGGAGGGGGTCATGCTGTCCTTGAGGATGCAACAACATACTCTTAGATTAGACAGTTTTGAGAGCAGTGTTCCATATTTTAGAAACAGCTCAGGGAACTGGACTGGGTTTTCTACCAGAAAGTCAACACAAGTCAAAACAGGAGACTGTAACTATTTCAAAAGGAAAAGGTGGCTTCGTTCAAATGGGAAATTTGTCAAAATGTCCACGTAATACAATCGCTGAATAAACAGAGTGACAAATTGTGTTTTGACATTAAATAACTTCTGAACTTCTGACTCCGAATCCCCAGTGAACCTACATGTGCCTTCTTATGTTTTTTATGTAGTGTTTTTATGACAATAAACTAGTGGTAAATCTGAACTAAAAAAAAAAAAACTTTATTCATTAACATCACTATCTCTTAATCACTGCATTTTTATTTCTGGTTTAGTTTCCAGCTTGTTGACTTTGTAGTTAATAGGTGGGACTATGTGTACGTCAATAAGCTGTAGTTTAATAAATCAAGCATTAAATGCAGACACATTGTGATCACGTATTGCAGTTCTTTCAAGTTACGTTTTGCATCACATCTGCATTCATAAATTCATCTGTCCCTCTGTGCTGAAATGCATGCAGTGAGGGGTGAAAGAGGAGGGGTGAGAACCCACTGGGGTGGTAGTAGCCTAGTGGGTAAAGCACCTGCCTTCAAACCCCCACTTTCTACCATTGTGTCCTTGAACAAGACACTTAACCCTCAGTGTCTCCAGGGGGACTGTTCCTGTAACAAATGATTGTAAGTCATTCTGGATAAGAGCGTCAGCCAAATCTACCCTTTAAAACAACCCACATCTTTCCATAAAGCCACTATCCACTTCATTTCTCACTGGTCACTTTATTAGAAACATACACTAGCCATTTTAATAATAAAAAAAAAACTCACAAAGCCACATTCTTAGAAATTATCGTATTATATCACAAAAAAAATTCCATCAGTGTTACTGAATTAAGCAGTAGTTCTAAATAGACTTCCTCCAAATCAGGTGCAAATTGTGTTGTTAGGCTACTTTACAAAGGAAGACAACCTAATTGTATGTTTTAAAGCGCTTAATACTTTCAGAGTGCTTCAAATTTTATTTTACAAATCCGAATCTTGGTTGAAGTGTGACCCATTTTTCTCTTACAGTTCTCAGCCTTATCACCTGTATTATTAGCTAAAGCTAATGCTAATACTACTGTCATTCAGCTTAATTCTCTCACCGGTATATGGTATGCCGTCTACATCCAGACGCTTATTGTCTTTCAGTACACCTTTCAGAGCCATCGCAGAGTAACTTGAACGAAAATTACACAATTCATCATTTTTTCAATATGGCCGTGAACGGGATATGCAAACGCACGGCCTTTCATTCACAGGGGAAATCATAATCACCTCATGCATTCCACCGTCCTAAAGATGGCCCTGTCAATCATTCAGCAGCTCAGTCATGAAAAAAAGTAATATTTTCCCAAGCAATTCTCACCTCGCCTTTGAATGACATCATCCTCTGGTCAGAGTGTCCTACGGTGTGAATGTCCTCTGGGAGGATTTTTTTCTTTCTCAAGGTTTGGGTCACAGCCTGGTTTCACCTCATTACAGTACTCAAAATATCTACCCTCACTGTGCAACACCTTGGCAAAAAATGCTGGATCTCCTCTTGTTGCAGTCAGGAGTTGTGGCTTCAAGTCATGAGTGCAAATATGCCATAAACAGTGTTAAACAATCCATGCGTTTGCTTTTGCACATCGTTTCAGAAAGAGGTCTGTGCATGGGAATTACACAGATGAGCCTGTGTAAATTGAGCTAAATTCTGTTTGATGGCTGTAGCCTCTAAACCAGACACGTTGCGCTGAGTTTGTGTGTATTTGCTGTAATATCTCTCAAACTCAACTAACACCCTGCCCCCTAAAGAATTGACCCTAAAAGCAAAAATGATAGCAGCGAGTGCACAGCAGGACAGGACACTTATGATAATAATAATAGTTTTCCTCCATTTGAAGCCTGTGATAATCTCAGCTATTACTTAAAGACGGAAAAAACTGTGTTTGGCAAATTGTGCGGTCCATGCATGCCCTCCCTCCTTGATGGCCCTGGGGAATCGATCTCCACGGTAAACATCATTACTTACACCCATCAAGATAATACCCACTTACTCTCACCTCATGTATCTGCATCTGAGATTGATTCTGAACTAAAACAAGAGTCTTTATTGGCAGGGTCAGGAGACAGTAAAAGAGGAGATGTTGTACAATGCAATACAAATTCCTGCAGTCACATTTAAGTAGGGCTGCAGGTATTGAATATTATTGAAAACATTTGAATAATCCGCAAATATAACTGAAAGTGTTGCAATGTTAATATGATCACAATTATTACACTGTGATGTATTATTGAATAATGAGTTACTATTATCATATTTCTTAATGCCATTGTTCAATAAGTACATATTATGTACTCATTTATTCTATACTTTTTTGCTTTTAAATAAAGTTTAATTACAATTCTAACAATAGTTATATGTTATATAATTATTACCAATAAGAAACCATTACATATTTAGTATTAAGTTAATGTTTATTACGGCCTGTTGTAATAAAAAGTAACAAGTGAAATGGCAATTCATATGATTGCTGCATGGATAAAAAGGCAGATTGACACTGGGTGTTGCTCTTTTAAGACTAGAGGCTTATTTAGAGTAAATCAGCATTTTATACCATGTGGCCAATGTGAACATTATATGGACTTGGTGGACTATATGAATTTGGGAAATTTGTATAGCCTTTTTTGGAAGGCTCTTTTGTGCACAGTCATGCTGGAACCAGAAAGGGCCTTTCCCAAACTGTTACCAAACTGTTGGAAGCATATAACTATAAAATTTCTTTGTGTGCATTAACATTACCCTTCACTGGTGTAGATATCTACAGCTTATCTGCAGTTGCTCAGTCATAGAAATCCATTTCATGAAACTTGTGACACACAGTTCTTCTGCTAATGATACTTCCAGAAGCAGTTTGGAACTTTGTAGTACGTGAATCATCAGAGATAGGCGGTTTTATGTGCTTTAGCACTCAGCAGCCCTGTTCTGTGAGTTTAAATGGTATACTTCTATGTGGCTGAGCTGTTGTTGCTCCTTGATGCTTCTATTTTACAATAATAAAATGTTCTAATGTTGGGGATAGAACTAAATCCAATTCTGCAAGGGCTCTAAACATGTTTCCCACACACTGATGGTATATCTCATGAAGCTAATGATAGATGAGCGAAGCTTGTGGTCATATTCCCCATCCCCACAAGGCTTATATATACATGAACATTATCTAATCCATTCCTCAATGTTTATGGCTGGATGGGTTTGCTCAGTTGAGTTTGTAAATGAACCACTTTGGTTTATATATCTAGATCATATTTTAACCCCTGTTGGAAGACTCATAAAGAAGATTAAGAACCTCTAAGGCCAAGGATGCACCAAAATTGCAACCCTTCCTCATAGCAAAATGGAGGAGGGGTGCGCAATATAGACCTTTTGATTAGATGAGATCGGCATGTTGTTAGCACAATGGCTTTTTAATCGTTGCTAATGCATTTTCTGCTAATGCTAATGCCTCATAGGAGAATTACTGCGTCCTTACACTTTCCCCTCGCAGTCACTTTGCAAGCATGGCAGTTTGGTGTCATTTCTGGCTCAACTGCTCCTTTGACAGCAATTGTGGCATGGGCTAGAGGTGGCAGCGAATCTAATATAGCCCCACTTTCACAACTCTGTATCCCATTTTGCAATATTCCATGTCGCCTGGGGGCAATATATCACTCCCCAAAGAGGCTATTTAGAGAAAAGTTAAATGAATTATGACGAACTCTTTGAGTTTGTTGTGACCAAGGACGTCCCACCATTTCAGGTCTTTGTTATTTCATCATTTCACCTTTCCTTTCCTTTTTTTGCAACAGAATGCAAACAGTACATGACGATTTTCAAAAAAAGCAAAGGCGGCTGGCTTCCTGCTGTCTTCAGAGAGGAAACTGTAAGTTTGAATTATGGAGGCGATCCCGCAACTGTGACTGGGAAGAAGAAAGAGCGTTCAGCATACTGTCTCACCCATTATCGTCGGCTCTTTTTCGTGGTAGTTTGATCACTCTGAATGACCTTTTCAGAAGAAAATATTCAGCAAGGTTTCATAGTGATTTTCAAGAACAAAGTAATGCCTTGTAGGTGAAGGAAGTGCCAGAGCTCCAGGCTCAAGCTGAACATCTTGTTGGCTTTTGTTAAAGATAGCTTCCAGTGCTAATGTTTTATTAATTGTATTTTATCATTTTCAAATAGCCTAAAAATCTAAAAGCTCAGATAGCAAATTAGAATGTTTTATAGGCAATAAAGCTTCTCTCTAACATTATATGTTCTCATATTAAAGAACCAAATCACTGACAGTCAGCATGCACTTATCAGTGGGTTCAAGCTGAGGTTAGTTGCTCACTATTTGACTTTTTGGTGGAAAGTGAGACAAAAACATCAAAACATCACTTAGCATGACGGTCACTTTATGAATTTTACTTAACAAGAAAACTTCACTCATTAGCTCAATTGCAAAGGCAACACAGATGATGATGATGATGATGATGATGATGATGATGATTATGATTATTATTATTATTATTGTTATTGTTATCAGATAGTATGTCTTGGTAAGTCCTCACAAACTCACTGTTGGTGCTGAAAGGTATTAAGTAAAAAAAAAATTACTAGGCTAGTAACAGGTTCAAACACAATTTTCTTTGATTGGATTGTGTTTTAAAAACATATTACTCACCTACTGATAACTGATCATGCTTGATTGAAGAGGAATTCTGCAGATTTGTCAAGAATTTGATTGTTTGATCAGAGTGGTTGTGAATTACTCCATTCTAGAGGAACTTCAGTCAAAACTTTTCACATTGTTGTTGATAGTAACCAGATATCTGAGCAATTGCTGTATTATTTTGTGATAATTCCTATATCATTGTGCATCCTTACTTAGCATCACCTTTCACTTTCTGCCAAATATTAGACACTTATCTTCAGTATCAACTGTCATTATCATGGCACATTTAAAAGTCCATCATGCTTCACTCAGTCCAAAATATGGATAGTAGCTTATGTCAGCTCATAAAATTTCAGCAAAACTCTTTGTTTGACCTTTGAAAACCCATTCCACCTAGGTATTCAATCCAAGGCCATTTGTCATCGTGTATTTCTCCATCGATCATATTGAATTTCCTATGAATGTTCTTTTCCCCAGCTCAGGAGCCCTCTTTGTTCCACCTATTCAGCCAAATGTAGCACCATATTAGAAATCTATACAGCTTGAGATCATGGAAGTGATATATGACTGCTTTGAGGCATAATGACTAGTGCACAGCACATTTCAAATTTGGAAAAACCTTCCTGTGATGAAGAGCAATTTGCGCATTCAGGTCCCATAAAGGTCAGGGCTATAAGGAGGTTTAAGACTGAAGATATTACCATGTGCCTGAGATTCGGCCAGGTCAGCCAACTCATTTAGATTGGATATAAATGAGCTTCAGGATGCGGCCTGCCCTGAGAGCTGCTCTGGGAACAGTCTTTCACACCTCAACCATAACATCTGAAAATGACTAAACTTGCCCTGGAACAGCAACTTTGCTGTGTTCCATTAGTGCAGATGAATGATAGCCAGTCATAGCATAGGCTATCTATTCATTAACAGAGGAATATTATGCTTTACTGCTCTTGGCAGGTTTTCCCTCGTATCCTTGACTGATCTCCAGGGCTTGGCACGGAGCGGCTCGCTGGGTAAGGACGAAGGGGCTTGGGGTGGGTGGATTACTTACCACTTTTATTGCCAGTCCCAAGACGGGCATTCCAGAATGCAGCATGCAGCATATGCCCCCTTAATCTGTTCTTGCAGCTGTGCCAGGTGTTTGGCCACCAATGCCTTCTGCAAGGACATGGAATGCTGTGGTGTAACTTTGAATATTTGTAATTAAGAATATGCCTAATATTTACAGTGCCTTGAAAAGTAGATGTCCCCCTCCAGATTTCTTCCATTTATGCATAAAAATCACTAACAGGTATTGTGTGAAAAAGTAAATGTTCTCCTTAGTTACTCATCCAACAAATTAACTGAATTTAGGTAATAAATACGGTCATTAAGACTAAGCATTCCCCAGCTTGCCAGCACTGTTGAATCTACACATCTACATAGAATCTAAATAGAACCTTACCAACAGTGGCTATACTGAAGAAGGTTTAAAGCAGCACACTTGCCACAAGCTGGAGAAACATCAAAAGTGATGAGAACGAAAATTAGAAAGTCTAGAAATGGTTACAGAGTCATTTCTAAGGCTCTGGGACTTGGAGCAAATCACAGTAAGAGCATCTTCTTTCAAATGGGAAACAGTGTTGAAACCTTCCCAGAAGGTGGAAGTCACAAAAGAACCTAGATGGACATTATCTAAAGCTTAAGCTCAGCTGTTTTATGTAGAATGAATCAAAAGCAAGTCCACCTTTGTATGACTCAAAAGAAACATGACAAATTTTGGAGTGGCCTAGTCAAAGTCCTAACTTTAACCACACTGAGAACCGGTTGTCGGACCTTCAATGGGCAGTTCATGTCCAAAGGTCCCCCAATGTGGCTGAGTAAAAGGAAGAGAGGACAAAATATTCACACCTCCATGCATGTGAAAGACCAGTATCGAGTAAAAGAAGTGTTTGTTTGCAGTTGATTATACTAACAGCAGCACAACTAGTTATTGATTATTTTTTTTATTAGAATATGCTTTTTAAATAGCAATATATGACATTTAGCACCAAACTAAATTCTAGACTGACCTGAAAAAGAGCTCTAATTGAATTCAACCAAGATCATCAGCGGAGAGCTTAGAAAAGACAATCTGAATAGCTCAGAACTGCTGATGTCAAGCCCTATCATTGAGGGTATTAAGCACAGTCTACTAGGACGGTCCACTTGTGTTGACTCACTTGTGTTTGAACACGGAGCTCTTTGATCAACCGAAATGACTTTCTGTTACCACAAATAGATTTGCATGTTCAGTGTGGGGTCTTGATTTCTCTCCTTGCTTTTTTTTAAAGCCTAATCTCCTCTGGGCACAAAGGAGAGGCACTCTGTAGCCCTCTGATAAAACAGACAAATCCCCCTTTGATTAGCCCTTTTCCTCTGGAGAGGCCTCTCTGTCCCGCAGCGGCCGTACAAGGGAAACGAAAGTAGGCAGAAAGCAAATGGGATTAGGGAGGCTCACCAGATATGCATCTCACAGACTGTTGTTCGCAGTGGTTTGTTTTGTGCTGGGGGAGATTCTTACTCTCATTACATGCTGATTGTCGGCCCAAGATTGCTTTTCCGACGCGACTGAAGAGCCTGAAGGAGCCTGAAATGGGCTACAGGAGCTGCCACGCTTGTTTCCGTTTCTCAAGCAGACAGATCTGGAGCACTTTGGCTGTGGTTTTTGAGGACGGATAATGCTTTCGCTTCCTCCATTTCACTGTAGTTTTTGATCCCATCTGGCAATGGGACATAGCTGTGTAAAGAAAAAAAATCCTTCTTTGAAGGCTCCTCATCCTCGACGGTGTGGACAAGGGTTACAGATAGGAGTCATCTGGTCAAAGCTGAGCATGGACAGGCTTAAAAAACAAACAGCAAATCGTACAAATTCTACCATAGAGGTTATTTTCCTTCTTATTCCACAGACAGACACGGAAATGTCATCTTAAGCTTGTCTGATGCACTTCTTTGCTCTGCTCTACACTCTGAAAGCAATTTCTAACTTGGCCATATTGCTGTTTGCTTTATTTGAAAGTGTGCATCCAGGTGGTTAATTGAAAAGATTTATTTTCTATCCATTCAAGGCTGGTTTGTAGCTTGGCTCTTAGCTCGTTGATTTATTTGAGTAAATTAGGCAACAATAGGGTTGGTCATACGTCTTTGAGAATACTTTCCATCTATTTGGATTCCGTGAGCTTGTGAAGTAGCACCAAAAGAGATTAACCGTGCTGTGTCACATTTAACATGCCAAGAAGAAAAAATAATTGTTGTTGATGTTTTAGCTTCCTTTTCAGGTTACTGTTAAGTAACTAGGATAGGTACAAAAATACAAGAAGAACAGTTGCAAGGAGGTGGGAGATAATACAGTGGTGAGAAATAGCAACCACTCCAATTAAAAACTAGTTTCACAAAAAAGTCAAATTTACATGTTTGTTTGGAGTACCATTTCTGCTTCTTTGCTTTAGAACTGAGTTAGATAAATGTAGCTAATCAACAATAGTCATCCAAGTCTTTTCCATAAGTACATCCCCAAAAAACACCCCTCAAATCACTTCCAGCTCCAGTGGATGTGGTTTAGAACAAAATATGATTTCATAACTGTGAATTATGAAATTAACATTACACCAGAGATTGCTTTCAGAAAGGAGGACTGATCTTGGATAAGATTCCTCTGTACTTAAAAACTGATTCTAGATCAGCACTCCTAATCCTGAGGTGATTTGTAAAGACAGACCCTATTGCCTAAAGTGAAAAAGAAGGATAGGCTTAAATAAACTTGCCCCAACCCAATCCACCTCCATTGTGTGGCTATGAAGAGAGAGGCAGGTTCCTTATTTAAACATAGACGGTTCGGCCCCTATGACTGACAGGCAAATAGACTGGGCTGTGCCCTCCTTCAGATAAGGTGAGCCCCACTACAACCAGCAGTGTATTCACTCAAATTTACCTGTGAACATCTGACAGCTTATAGCAGGAAATTCCTGGCTTGTCAGCCATAACTTGCACATTATAAGAAAGGTCTTAGCTGAATGAAATTGCCATAGAGTTCCATATACCGCAGCTCTTGTTTTCTCATTTGGCTTCATAAACAGGCGATCTGTGTAAGAATATGCATACTGATAAAGAATACTGCAGTAATCCATGTATGTATAATTTATGGTTATGTCCTCATGGTTTGTTTGTTGCTCTAAAATTGCACAGATGTAAGCTTTAACTTTTAGGGGTGGCCTTACGATAAATATTCTTGAGCATGAACAATATTATCAGTTGAAAACCAGAGTCTAATTTATCCACCCTCTTAACACCAATACTCTGCTTACAATCAAAGATTCTCTCTCTTTCCTTACGCAAGAAGATAGAAATAGTCTAAGTACTCCGTGATTTATTGTGATTTTTCCTTGTGAGTGCCGTGATTTGTATGATCTAAAGTGCAATATGTTCATTTCAAGCTTGCAGGCAGTACGTTAATACATCAGAATGGGGTTCTGTGTGAGCGATTTGGGGTTTAAACATGTGAGTGTGTGTTCCAAATGATGCTGAGCATTTCATAAACATCAGTCACAGTCTTTTCCCAATCAAGCCTGCCTGCAGGGACAGCAGGTCCGTGGCGACGGCTCCAAATGAGGCCTTGGCAAGTTCCATTTGTGTCTATCGAATCTGAGGGAGCACAAAAGATCGAGTGAGCCCCATTGCCACGGCAGATGTCACAAAGCATCAATCCAATCCAATAAAGTGTCAGTCCAGCAAGGCCCACCGTTCCCAAAGCCAGCGGAGACAGAGGAGGCGCCATATGCAAATGGCATTTTGGCCACTGGGGGCAGCCATTAACATAACTCATTCAAGGACCATAGAGCAGCCAGAGGGAGCGGCTACTGTCATCGAGCAGTTGCTTTATGGAGGGCTTGTCACGCTCTTGATTTTAATTGACATTAAAAACCAGTGAGTAGAGTGCTAATGCTCTCTGCGCTCTGCAGTTAACACACTATTAGCATATTTGCACTGAAGCGCTCCTAAGGGCAGTGAGGAGCCGACAAGTCTCCAGGTCGTGTTTGTGGGGCTGTCTCTGCCAACATTTCAGACAGAGAGTCTGGACATGAAGGTCAGCAATTCAAATAGATTCAGTTCAGTCCAGTTCAATTAAATTCAGTTCAATTTAATTCAGTTCAATTCAATTCAGTTCAATTTAAGTTTTGGAGTCTGCCCTAGTGCTCACAGAGCAAAACACGGGGAAACGCCCTGGACAGGTCACCAGGCCAATCATTGAATTCAGTTTTATGAAGTTCAGTTCAATTACATTAAATTCAGTCCAGTACAATATTAAATTGCTAAATTAATGAGCATTTTGTTACAAATTCAGTGTGCCCTGATTTGTATGATTGGAAGGACAATATGTGTTTTAACTGCTTTATGTTGCACTCAAAATAATGCTTAAAGCATACATACTTAAGACTTATTTTTTAACATTAAAATGAAGAAAACGGTCACATGCAAATAGCAATAACATTTCTGCAGGATGAGCAATTGAGTTGCATATTCAATGAGTCCAGATGTTTGTATAATACATATGGCAAGTTCTACCACTTGGATCAAGTGAGTGGCTGAGAGATTTTTCCAAAGCTACCATCATTTTGTTTGATATGGCTGCCTACTAGGAGACCAAATATGATGAGTAGCAGCAGTCAAAACCCTTTTTTCAAAATGATGTGGCATCTGCCTGAAAAATCACAGAGATATGTGTCTAAATGGGGTTAAAGGACTGAGCTTGGTGAAAAACAGTAGGTAGCTCGACCTGTCATTTTCTCAGGGGCAGAGGGAGAAAAACACTGACATGACGGAATCTGGACAGATATGAAATTATAGTGTAGTGCCTGTAATAGAGGAAATTCCTCAAGCATTTTTTTGTAAATTTTAATCGTGTCCACTTCCTGCTATAGAGCCTGTAAAATTCAGTACGTGCGAGCATGGTTTCATGGAAGCTAGTCTTCTCCAAAGTCTGTCCAATGACATAGAACTGATGGTTTACTCAGTAAAAGGTAAAGGAAAGTTATGAAATTACTGTCAAACTGTGGAAAAGTCAGTGAAAGGACACTACTCCAACAGCGGCAGCAGCTGGGGTTATGTTTCCATTGGACTCCATGTCATAAGAACTGAGGGTATTCTCCTGCTGTGTTATTAGATTAGGCCTCAGGTCATGTTACATCCAGGTCTTTGTGTGCTGCAGTTTGCTCCATTTGTCCGGCCATCACTTCTTCACTTTCTCTCTTCTGTCCCCGGTCGATAAGGGACTGGGGGTAGGTGGGTGGTCTAGTCACTAACCCGTATCAGTTCAGGGCGAGTAAACCTGTTGAGGTGACTCACGTTGGACAGTTTGGGGGGGCGGTTGTGGGGTTAAAAAAATGGTGTAAGGGGAGAGAGGGTCGGAGAGCCAAAGGGAGGAGGAGAAAGTGGGCCGACAGGGTCGCTTTGTGGTCGATGGGAGCCGTTAATGGATGACTACATCCTGTTATGAAAGAGGGAGGGAGAGAGAGAGAGGGAGAAAGAGAGAGAGAGAGAGAGACACCTCAAGGACATGCGGTGCAGTGAGCTGATTTGATGGCTTCAGCCCTGTGGTGAGGGGTCAGGAGCTGAAGTTGTAGAGCACGGGACATGCTGCCATGCAAGCCTTGGGGACAAAGCCCTAATTTACCTGACACGCCATCTCCAAGTACGTTCATGCTTTTTGCTTTTACTCTAGACTACAAGGCGAAATCAGCAGCACTGATGGTAATAAGCAGAACGATTACTGATCAGAGCAATTTGTACAGAAACAGTTTGGGACTAAAGTCTGAAAAAAAGAATAAAAAATGAAAAAGCAATAAAATGTGAGCATTCGAAATTGAAATTACATGGTATTGCAGCTTTCGAGAACTACATGTTTAATTCATCAGCCTAATCTAATATGTGGTTTCATCTGTGCACATATACCTTCAAAAACACTAGTCAAAACATGTTTCATCTTCATTGTGTCATGTAATATTTTATCTTTATTGCCTGCCAGAGCTAGTGCCTTTATATTTGGAATTAGGTTACACTGACTGGTTAGTAGTCTAGCCTGATTTGTGCTATGTAAACTATATACACGCTATTGGGTTTTGATAATATTTATAAATGTCTCTTTTATAAGTTTACATCACTTGCTTATGTAGGTGTTATGAATGCTGCCCCACAGAATATTGTTTTAATCTCCAGGTAGTTGGAACAAACTTAATCACATTAAAATCACAACTTTATATCCATACATGAAAAGGTTGCCTTTTTATGACCCTTCAATGTAGATGATGCACTGCACAGTGAACCAGTGCATCACTATTCTGTTCCTACTTGGTCTTCCTGTATTTTTTTTGTGGGGGGGAGGCGGGGGTTGCTTTACATTCCTCACTTCAGTAGTTTTCCTTATCTTTTATTTTTTAATGATGTTTAAGACTCTGTTATAATCAGTTATCTTTAGTTTCAGCTACTTAGATAAGCCATGGCTGTTGAGTGTAAACACAAGAGAGGTTTAAAAGGTCATATAATTATAGTCTGGAACTATTTAATTACACCTGACATGACTATAGGCCTAAAAAAAGACAACTAAGCTCCTAGACTTAATCAGGGTGTGCAAACTTTTGCTGTTACACAAACTTCTGCATACAGCTGCATAATTAATGAACAGAACTCAAGCAGTTAGTGAGTTGTTGTTGTGTGGGTGGATGGATGGATGGATGGATGGATGGATAACTTTTGTGCAATGTATAATTTGATACATTGCACAAAAGTTATCCATCCATCCATCCATCCATCCATCCATCCATCCATCCACACATCAATTAATTAATTAATTAATTAATTCATTCATTCATTCATTTTCTTCCATTTATCCAGAATCGGGCAGCCTGTACATTCCTTTCCCCAGACACCAGTATCTCCTGTTCCCAGGTGAGCCGACGTATATAGTCCACATGTGCTGAGTCTGTGGTCTCCTCCCAGTAGGACTTGCCTAGAACACCTCATCAGTGTGACTAGAATCCAGACCACCTCAACTGCCTCCTTTCAATGTGGAGGAGCAGTGGCTCTACTTCCAGCCCCTCTCGAATGTCTCGAAGCTCCTCAGTGTATCCATAAGGGTGCACACAGCCACGTGCATAGAAACTAATTTCTGCTGCTTGTATCCACAATCTCATTCTTTCAGTCAATACCTACATGTGAGGGTTGGAACAAAGATATACTGTTAAATAGCTTTAGAGGTGATGATTGTCATCCAGACTGCTTCAAATCCAACTAGAAAAATTGGTCCAGTGCTTTCCTTATGTTGTAGTTTGATGATGCCAACTAAACCCGCAACAAAAAGCAGTGAAGCAATTCTGAGGTCACCATACACTCTTAGAATTGCAACCTTTTTGTGGTGCAGGGGTTTGTGTGTCACTGTGATCCTGGGACATGTAGCTGTCTGGAACATTTAGCTCCTGGTAGGGTCACCCAAGGCAGAGAGGACTCAACCAGCAGTGATTCATACAGCTCCTGTGAACAGTTCCCATTGAATTAAAGGCACCTCACCCAGAATAGGGGTAGTTCAGGCAGGCCTGTGAGGGCTCAGCCCAAATATGCCATGTGGGCCCATGTGCAAGAGGAGGAGTAGGCGCCAGTTGCAATGCCACATGGGTGGCAGACTGAACTTTTTATAAATATGGAATATAAAATTAAACCACTGCATAGAATATGACATGTATCCAAGACCTTTATCTTTTGGTGAATCAGTGACAGAAAAGAAAATAGATTTATGCATTAATGACCGAGGGTAAAATTAGCCTACAGAAAAAAATTCTTCATTCCAGTCAATATTTCAGAGGCCATGACACACATAATTAGAGATAAATAAAGGAAGATCCTGCTTATTCATTGTGGACATTTGTTTCTAGATGTAACTATAAAGGAACGTGGAAGGACATTGGCACTTTGTACCACACATTAAATTATTTGCACGTCCATCCTTGCTACACCATATACCATTTTGCCCTTATGAGAATGATTGTAAAATGGTTCCGTGCACTGGTTTATTCTTAATAACTTCATATTCATTTGTGGTAGACTTCAAATACTGGCAGAAAATGAATAAAAGATTGAATTCAAAGAAAAAAAAAAAGGATGGATACCATAAGGATGCAAAAATAGTCATACTATACCCTCAATATCACTCTTATTTAGGACTTTTGCACCTTTTTCTACAGCCTTATAAATAATCAGTATGCATGCAGTAGAAACATTTTATAGGTTCAGTCACACTGAAAGTATGTTTTGCTTTCAATCCTACTAAGTTTGGAAATAATGCTCCAAGACATTATAGCCCAAACATTCCTCTTCCAGATAAGGTGTTTTTGAGAGTGTGTAAAAAAACCCCGCAAGGACCAAAAATGTAATTAAAATATAAATTAAAAATAATAATAAAATATTAATTAATAAAGCACTGGAATTATACAAAATTACTGTACAAATCTTAGTTCTGGGACCCAAAGATAAACTTTGAACAAAATCTGGATTCTGTGTGATTTAACATGAAATGACCTGTCTGACTTACCACCTACAGTGGTATGGCCTGTCCACAATTCTGTCATTGCTATCTTTCAAAGCATCCTGACATTCGAACGGAATGTCTGAAGTTTATGTCCCTGAGCCAATAGGGACTTTTGATGGTTTCTTACTTTGTTGCTTTGTTATACTGGAGTAAATGCCTTGTATGTTAGCTGTACCTTTTGTAGGCATTGTTATGAGAAAAATCTTTAGGCTCAAACAATAATAGCACTTAATGTCCATGAGATGTTGTCTTCTCTTTCTTCTACATAAACAAATGATTTATGAGGCCTTGTCCCAGAACTCTTCAGGATTAATGGGCTATTTGTAAGAGACATTACAACAAACATGAGCCCTTTTCGCTTAGGTGTATACTTTGAACACCCTGCTCACTAAACTATCCTTGTAGCTCTAATTTATATGGCAGAATTTAATGGCATGTCTTCTTGCTTTGTCTTGGCTACCCTCATTGTGCTGTTACTGTCGTTTTCTACTGCCTTTGACATGACATTTCCTCTAATGGATTAATGTCGTATTGATCTAATGAGGTGCAGTGTGAAACAACAGTTGTTCAGGAAAAAAAGATGCTGAAAGAAACCTGAATTATCATTATTTACAACCACTGTGCTAACATATGAAAAGCTGAATTTTGTGAATCTCAATGGTGTTCATGAAGTGAATCATTTAGACAAAGGCGCTCATCTAACGGGCAAGAAAAGTTCCTGTACAGGAAGACAATCGTATCATCCGGTTCCCTCATTATAGCATAAATTGCCTCATTCAGGACCTTAATGAAGCTTTGTGCGTGGTGGAATGAGGTGTGGAATTTCACAAATCAGTGACACAATAACAACCAAATGTTAAATGTCAGCATAAAAGAAAGGAAATCATTGAAAACAGGAGGCTCTAGCATAGTCACAGATTAGAGCACACTAATGTCGAGGTCTTGCTGTAGTCTAAATTCTCCAAAGCCTTTGGCAGGTCATTTGCAATTACACTTGTAGGTGAATGTTTAGGCAGTACTGGTCAAATGACAAGTGTAATAATTAATTCAAGATTTTTAAATGCAATATATGCATGGAATGAACTTGAATATGGAAAAAAATCTGGACGCACAATTATCATCAATAAACTGAAAAATAAAACCTAAAATCAAATGTGGCATAAGCAAAATTCGAACACCCTTTTGTCAATCCACTAGTGTTCTTATTCTTAAAGGTCACAGAGCCTGTTTAACTCATAAATCCTTAATCCAAGTCAGATGAACACAATTCCAAAATGCAAAAAATTATGTCACCCTTCAAACATATATGGGTTCATTTAAGTAGCAGACTGAGGATCTGAAACTAAAATGCAATTGACACATAAAAAGCAAGACCAGACTATGAAAGATTTCTAAACACTTCCTGCTTCACAAAAGTGAAAACTGCTGAAGACAAAGCAAAACCGGCAAGAAAATACTGCTTCTAGACCAACCCAGGAATGCAAAGCAAAACCCCTCATCAAAGCCAAGGACATACAGGAGAATGTAATTATATAGTGATGCACTTGCCAACTGGGTTAATCTACATGGAAGGTCATCAGAATGTAACTAACTGTGATCCTATCTGGTGGCATTGTGGGTAGGGATCTGATGAAACAAAAAATCAATCACCAAAGATATCTGAAGAAAAGTAGAAGACTAATAAAGCTAATGAATGCTGCTTTTGTCCGTTTTGATGTTATTTGACCTCAGCAAGTCTTATCACATCTGACACTTGGAACAAGTCTTTATAAATGTCAGTTCAGGTTTATGTCACTTGTTATGTAAGGGTTATGTAGCTGTCAGGTTGCTTTATAAATGCTGCTCTACAGTTATCACACCTTCTCCTGTTACTCATTGATCCTCAATTTTATGCACTTGTTTACACACATCAAATTATAAAATTAATTAGTTTTCGAAGTGTTCTAAACACCAGCTTTTAAGTTCACAAACTAAAACATTACATAATTCCTATGAATGCTGCCTCACATTAAATTGTTGATTTAGAATGTAATGATATATAATACAGTTGTATGTGTGTGTGACAGAAAGGGAGGTTTGTGGTTAAAAGGGAAGTGACCTTGCCAGTGAACATCTCAATATCATTGAAAAAGAGAAGAAATGAAAGACCTTCTTTACTTGATCTTCAGGAAATCTGGATAATGCAAATTCCTGTTTAACATGTGACTGGTAAAATATTCCACAAAAAATAGCTCAGCTTTACGGTACATGGGCATTGTTTATAAAACAATATCCCTAGCCCACTAGGGAATTTCCTGTACTATGCACTTCAAATGCAAAATCACTGTGTTTTTCAGCTTTATATCATGATACTAAGATACTAAGTTAGAGAATAATAAAAAACAAAAGATTACAGTCCTGTAGGCATAATGATAACTGACAGGAAAAAAAAAAAGTTTTGTCACTGCCAGGCTTGTTGCCTGTGACAAAAAAGGTCACCGCCTCTTCAGAAACTTGACATTTCTGAAGTTTGGCAGAAAAATATCTATCCCATCATTCTGCAACAGTGAGAATATCTGCGAGTGATAGACATGTTTGTATGATTTGCCTGTTCCCTATTGTATCTTGGTGACTTAAATATCACAACCAATTAGCAACAGCAAGGGACAGTGTAGAACATCTTGGCATAACTCAGAAAAGCTACACACAGAAAACGAAATGGAAATGCTTCCAATAAGCCAAACCTGTCTCTTAGTAAAGAAAGAAAAAATTCATATAAAAAAATAGGCAAAAAATCTCTAAATCTCAGCACACCAGATCTGATGTCACATACACCAAATTTGGTCCTATCCAACTCAGACTCATTCAAGGTGGAGAGCTACATGCAGGGCAATGAAAGGCAAAAAAAGTCCCTGAAAAAGGGTCTTATAAATTTACCATCATCAGCATATACAATTCCAGATGACACTGATTGTTTTGTAATCAACTCCTGGTTCCATTCATCACACTATAAAGTAATCCATGGCACCAAGTTTTTTTTTTTTTTTTTCAATGAACCATCAATGGCCTCACTCACATCTCGACCATTTAATTATACAGAAAATTTATCCATGCTTGTTTAGCATTAAGTTGATGATCACAGTGTTGTGCCTCTGACTCGAAGGAGCCTGACTACGAAGCTGCTGGGTAGAAGCTAGATAGGAGGACGAATAGTGTCATTTGTAAGACAGATGAAGTGCCACTTTGAATACTCTGAGAGACACATTGCAGATTTATTGCCCTCACAGCAATCAAGAGTAATGTTTCTGGAACAGAGAGAAAGTGATGGACAGTGGAGAAGGTTGTTTGATTGATGTCCACTAGTGAGCATACTTTGAGAGCACTTTTTATCAACATCAAAGAACTATGTTGATTTGGACACAGGACGATGTGAGTGATGAGGGAACAGATAAGGCAGAACCAAGAAGATGTAAGAGAAGTCACTCCAAGACCCCCAGTCATATCTACCACCACAGTAATGGGGTTAGTAGAAACTACTGGCATTGCACATGTATTTGAATGTTGCAGCAAGGCGGGGGGAGGTAGGCCAGAGATGGGGTGTATGTGTGCATCCACAAGCTGGAGATCAGTAATAAATCTACCCACCTCTCTCACACCTGTTTTCCCCACCACTTTTCCTCCCTCCTCCCCTGTACGAGCGTGAGCGTTAATACGCTGTTTGTCTGCTGGGATCAAACACATGTCCCTGCACTACTCTCACACGCACACTCACACCAGGCGTGGTGATTAATGTCTGCTCCATCCCTTCCCACAGAGCCCAAGTGGTGGCTGAATTTTTCAGAGGAACTCAGCAGTTGACATTCAGAGGAGACTCCCATTCTGGAACACAGTGCGAATGTTTGATTAGCAGAGGGAAATTATCTCTCATCAATATTACGTTCAGTACCTCAAAAACTCAGATTTTGCTTCAAATTCTAAAAAAAAAGATGTAATGACATTTGTGCATAGTCTCCGTGTTAGTGTCACTAGTTAAAGAAAGATTTACAATTATTATCTACTTACCCATTTACAATTATTCAAGCTAAATGCATTTTCTGCAGTTGTCAGGTTTTTGGAGTATGTTTGTGTTGCAGCAAACAGAATATAAAGTGGGTATGTTAGGTTGATGCAAATACATGTGAACAAAATAAATAATTTATCGACATGTTATGGTACAAATATAACAAATTTCTGATGGGAGCTATAACACATTTACTGGGAAGTGTAACAAATTTGGTTTATAGCACCTTTATGTAGCTGTACAATGAGTAATTTTTGTTTATTTGATATTTGTTTATGGCATGGTTAATGGGCAGTGTAATCAGAAATGTTTGTTTATTTAATGTTTTATAGCAAACTATAGGGAAACACAATAAGTAGTGTTCATGACACTTTTACGTTTATTCATGACACTTTTAGTGGGCAGCATAATGAAACATATTTGTTGATGGCACACATTTTTAAAGTACCTTTAGGAGGCTGAATAATGAGTAATGTTTGTTTATTTGACTTTAAGCTATGTGTGTTTTTTTAATCTCAGTGCAATCATTCATATAACTTTCCATCTCCTCTCCCTCCATTACAAAAGTTAAAACAGACCATGACGTGATAAATTGAGCCAATCACGCTACTCCACACAGTGCCAGAAACAGACAGCCCTCACATACTGTGAATTCCAGACCAGCACCTAAAGGCACCTAAACACCATAGGTTTTATGAGAACTAGGCAATGTTTTCTGGCCAGATGTATCAAACTCTCAATGAAAATAGCCACAGGTCCCAAAAAACAGACCATATACCCAAATATACAGGCTAAACGTTCATGATGATGGCCTACAAAGACTAGTGAAAAAAATCTCAGCAAAATGACCATAGTAATTAACATTTCTCCTTAGTAGATGTTAATTTCCGGCATAGTATCTCTTGCTGCATCATTTCACAATGTAATGTGTAAAGTGACCATTCTGGTATATGTGAACACACCACTGCACACAGTGTGAACAGTGTGAAATTGTTTCTCTGTACTTAACCCATTCACCAAGTGAAGTAGCGGGCGGCCAGGAACACAGCGCATGGGGAGCACTGTTTGGGAACCTCAGCGGTGTCACTAGCAGTCTTGGAATTCTAACCCATTACTTTCTGATCACAGGGCAAACGCCCTGACCACGGGCAGATGGTGGCCTAGTGGTTAGGGCATCTCCCTGCGATCAGGAAGTCGTGGGTTCAATTCCCAAGTCTGCTAGTGTCCCCTCTGAGGTACCCTGAGCAAGGGTCCCAACACGCTGCTCCCCGGGCGCCGTGTTCCTG
>JBBJLS010000023.1:2699402-2734143 GCA_037577275.1 Bryconaethiops microstoma
TAGTAGAAGTAGTAGTAATAGTAGTAGTAGTAATAGTAGAAGTAATAAAAGCAATAGTACTAGTAGTAGTAGTAATAGAAGTAATAGTAGTATTAGAGGTAGTAGTAGTGGTAATAGTAGTAGAAGTAGTAGTAGTAGTGGGTGGTGGTGGCCTAGTGGTAGGATACTTGCCTCTGGACCAAGAGGTCATGGGTTGGGTTCCTGAGCAAGACCCTTAACCCCAAGTTGCTCCAGGGAGAAGTTGCTCCCCTGTAGTTAGGGAATGGAAGTCACTTTCGATAAAAAGCGTCTGGTAAATGTAGAAGTAATATTATTAGGAGTAGTAGACCACTACACAGTGTACATTCTCACTTTCCAAATGTTCTAACCTAAAAGTGAGTGAATACAGTTCCAGTAGCCTGTTTTCATTTTTAAGTGCACATTTGCCACCTGCCTCAGTCTAGTAGAAACACTGCTTGACCCCTTTTTTCCCTTAGAAGTAACTATACTGATTTAGAACTTGACCAAAATTTTTTTTTAATAACGCTCAGTAAACCACAGGCCAATACCTTAAATCATGTCTCATGTCGGTGAAGTCCAAGCCAAGTCATTAAGTGGACTAATGTGTATGCGCATGTGCTCATGCAGAGGCAGCATGCCATTGATGGTCATTACTTTCTGGCCCCAGACCTCCAGATGATATAAGAAATGAAGAGAAAATGAATACAGGAGTCACATGCATGCCGCATCACTTTATTTCTGAGCGTTCCTGTCCAAATACAAGTAGAATAAGTAAGTCACTTTTTCTCTTTTCAAAGTGGTTTTTCCGATTGAAATTCCTACGTCAGAGGTTAGGGTTTTGCATCAGGAAATCCTCAGCACTTACATATATATATATATATATATATATATAGTCTGAAGCGAAAGGCATGCTTGTATATAGAAGGTGTTGGGTGTATGTGAGAGAATACAAGCTCTTGAATGTAATCCATTCTGTTCCTGTTTTATTTTTTATTTTTGGCAACGCCAAGACTAACATGCAGCCATTATACATGTAATATCTTTTGACCTTAAATCATAGTGAAGCTCAAGTAACTTCTTAAAGTTGTCAGGGACGGCTTTATTAAACAACACTCAAATGGGATAAGTCACAGAGCCATAGCGCACATTCCTGTCAGTGCAAATGATTTGATAGTATGCAAGTGGAAAGTTCATGAAGCCACAACTAATCATACTGTGACAGGTGTGCCATGCAAGATTTCCTTCAGACTAACGATAAAGAAGGTAAGAGAGAAGCCAGCAGTCACTCGACAAGAGTTGATATCAGAAGAAACGACACTTACACTGAGAACTATCAACAACAAATTGTACCACATTCATCTCTATAATATAGATCAAACAAATCTTCTCTGTTTAAAAAAAGAGAGCAGAGTTAAATGATAAAATCTTGGTAACACTATATAATAAGACTATAAAGATTTTATAAATATTTAGAATCAGGTTGTAGATAGTTTATTAATCATTAATAAGCAAATTATAACAGTTGTCATACATCACTATTTGGCAAAATATCAGATTTTGCTATTTGTTTAGCCGATCTTGTCCTCTTCTCAGGCAGACTGTTAAATTATGAACTTCATCAGGTCTTTCTTAGCATGATACTACCATTAAAAAGAGTTGTCCCTGCAATCAGAAGGTCATGGGTTCGAGTCCCGTAATGGTAGTGGCACCTCTGAGGTACCTTTGAGCAAAATACCGTCCCCACACTCTTCTCCCCTTGGTGAATGTGTTAAATGGGTTAAATACAGAGAAAGAATTTCATGCTGTTCAAACTGTGTGCTGTAGTGTGTTCAGGTATGACAAATAGAGACTTTACACAAAACACCAGATCTTGCTAAATAGTGAGCTGACGGCTTTTATAATTTTAAAGCTGCTTATTAATGATTTATAAACTGTCTACGATCTAATAACAACCTGATTGTTAATCATTTATAAACCCTTTATCAATCTAAGTGTAAATCTACACAGGAATGAAAACAAATCAGAAATTTTATGGAGGAAGAAGGTCTGCGTGTTTGATAACAAGAACACCGTACCCACAGCAAAATTTGGAGGTGGGAGCATCCTCATGGTACTGGGGCATCACAGGGAAAGTAAAGTTCTGAGACAAATTAGAAGAGAAAAGAAAGGACAGAAGACGGGTGTTTCAATGAGACCTAAAGATTGGTTCCTGAAAAAGGTGAAGGGGCTGTAATGACCTAGCTAATATGTGTGTTGATTAGCAGGGATGGTGCATTTTGAAACTCAGAGTCCAACAAGAGGGCCCCATAACCTTGAGGAAAAGAAGATGGTTTACCAAGAGGACCTAAACTGAACCAAAATGCTTCAAAAATCTAATCACTTCTTGCTGTAGAATCCTCAAGGCTACAATTGCCAACAACAGCTTTGCAAAAAAGTGCTGATGCTGTTAATTTGTGATGCCTGAATACTTATTCATTTTTAAACATATTTCATGTTTAAAATTCATACATATATTCAGACATGCACTGGAAGTGTATTAAATTACAAAAACAAAAGCATCCTTTACTGTTTTGAGGTGCACCCTGTATGTAGCTTTGGCGCGGGCTGGTGAATATTTCATTGGGTCAGGCAGCCCCCCATCACGGCTGTGAGGTCGTGGTCTGGAACAGAAAATATACGCCCTCACCCACCTGCTGTGTGTTTGTGTGTGCCTGTGCGTTTTTGGCCCTGCTGGTGGTGCGCTATTGGCTTCAGCCTCTGTTTTTCTACATTATTTACACTCTAGACATGCACCCTCCCTTTTCCCTGCTTTTCTACTTTCACTTGATCCCACTGTTTATCCATCCATTCATCTGTGCATCCATCCAGCCTTCACCTCTTGCTTTTCCGCCAGAGGCTACAGCTTCTTGCTGCCCTTGGTGACCTTTTGCCATTAAACCTGAACTGCCATAGTGAGAGGCTCCTTCGCAGCTGTACAGGCGAGGGGGGTATGACACAGACAAACAGCCAATAGGTATACCAGTCATCTATAATGGATGAGAACCACATCCTGTGAACACTTTGAGTGGTCTCAGAGTGAGCCTTCTCTGGATGAGAGGTTTCCTGTTCCGCTAACAGAGCCGTCAAAGAATGCAGTGTCGTCAGATGATGAGTGGCAGTGATGTCGTTGGGTGTTTATGTCTGTAGAAAAGGTCACATGGGTTCTTCAGTAATTTCAAGTAGAGTTTTTGGTGATTTAGTTTGAAGTCTTTGAGCGTGTGAATGGTGTAACGTCAAGAAAGAATGCTTAGATCATTTGATTGATGTGGCCACACCAGAAAGCATTTAACACACACAGCTGGATAAAACAGGTTAGTGTACAGGGGGACCTCGAGTTACAACAGTCTCGACATATGACGTTTCGAGTTTACAACACTCACTCCGGCTCCCACTCCCACCCGGCTTACACCGTTAGCCTCGTACTTACGGACTACGTGGGTGAACTAGTTCGAATGCGCGGTGGAAGAATACGCAGTGACGCGGCGTGTGAGTGAGGAAGTCTTCCTTTCTCAGACTAGGGTGTGTTTGCACTTACACCAAAATTCAGGTTACGTGACTGTCGAAGGAACGGATCTGTGACGTAACTCGAGGACCCCCTGTATAGTACAGCTCACTTCCAACTTTTACTGAACACGTCTGACTGTGATTAATTAGTTGAGTCAGATTTGGGCTGGGACATGATACTGCAGGGAGGTAGATTTTCAGGAGAGGAGCTGGTAACCACTGATGTATGGCATTAGATGTAAGATACAACGGTACCATCAAGTCCCTTCCCATTCGACCTTATGAGAAACTGTAGTGCCCAAGGATACGATAGATCATGTACAGGTTTTAATGTCAGCATGGCGCAAAATGCTGCATGTGGACCAAGAGGTGAAGAAGTTGGAGGAGGTTCCATCACACAAACACAGCAACTAAGATTCGAAGAGAAAGTGAAATAGAACCTTGTAACGAGGGGCCCCACGCCCACTGAGGGAAAACGCTTTAGCATCAACCATCCTGTTCGACAGCATTTTAAACTCTGTGTTAAGTAGTGAATCCAAACTCCACCTTTAGTCTGTTTGGTTAAATGGAAATTTTGCCAGTACAGCTTTTCCAGTTGACTGTGTGTTACTGTAACAAAGACAGATCCATTGATTCTACAGGTATAACAGCAAAATGTAATAGCAGAACACAAAATGGGCAAAAATCCTGAACCGTGTTCTTTTCCTGTGTCTCATCTTTTTCCCCTTTCGCATTTTCTTCGAGCGGAGAAGGGCCTGAACTTGCTGCCAGCTCTCGGAGCTGCCCGGGTGGAACAGACTGGGCCTGATCCGGGATTTCGACTTCCGAAAAGGGAGATGGCTTCCTGGATTTTGAGTCTTTTTTCTCTTTTTGGCATTGTTAGGTGTGAAGAAAGTCTTGAGTAAAGGAAAAAAGGGCTGCCCCCCCTCCCTCCTTTTTGCTCTGCTTGGGCCGTGCTCTCACATCAACCATAAACAGAACAGCAGGGAGCTTGCTCTTCTTATTCAGAGCCACTTCACCCTCTAATAGTGTTTTCAGTAATCAGCAGGAGCTCGCTTGTGTGTTTGCGCGAGTGCGCTTCCTGTTAGAAGCTTAATGTGGGCCTTTTTCGGTTTAGCATGATGTGGTGGTGTGTTTCTGATATGCTCATTTAACGCTAGCGGGTCTGACGAGGTCTGCACGGGGCCACCCACAGGTCACTGAAGAGAAATGACAGGGTGTGAGTGGAGCTTTTCAACCCAAGGACTAACAGGGCTGAGAAAAGTAGAGGGACGGTTCTTCACACATGCTGGAAAATGTTTTTGGATGACCTTGATAACATTTACATTCATTCATTTTAAATGCAGTATAGTATCAGATGACATTTAAATTGATAACGCAAATGAAGCCCCTTCTCATTCATGTTTCCCAGAACTACATCACACACACACACACACACACACACACACACACACACACACACACACACACAGAAACCTGTTATACCATTTGGCGGGTATTGTTTCTATTTTGGGTAGTGTTATTGCTAAAGAGCCAAAGACAGATTCCCCCGATAACAGACATGTTTTCACACACTCTGCTACACGGGGACACTCTCAGATTCAGGTCAGTTGGTGTGTAAACATACACTTATCCATTACACACGTTTTACTTTTACATTACATGCAGTAAAGCCAGTGAGACTCAATGCTTGGGAGATTATTAGAAAAAGTTGATTTTATAAAATGCTGGCACTGCATAGTATCACCCAGTCAATACTGGGTTCTGCTGCTTATTTAGAGCGGACCTTCTTGTTTTACTGGCCTGTGTGGCCCTCTGTAATTAGCACAGTGTGTTCTGTGTGTTTCTGCATTGCCATTTTAACAGTCTACCAGAATGCTTGGTAAATTAAGCAGCAGCTAGACGGCCTTTGTTCACATCAGGAAAAAAACCCTGCAGAACAGAGCTTGTAATCTCATTGAATCAGGAAGTTAAAGCTGTGAAAACCATATTAATTATGTAAAGTGTGTAGGCGTGTTTCAGTAGCGCAGCATCACTGGTGTTTGTCATTGAAATGCTGATCAGAGTGGAAAGCAGACTCGCACAAATTGGGCCTCAAAGTAAACTTACACACATTTTTCTTTGAGCTCAGTATCTAGGCTCGTGCCTTTCTTTTTTTTTTTAAACATGTTTTTCATTACCCAGTTACCTATTTATTTACACTCTCGGGACAATATATGCATCGCTGTTAAAATTTTAATTCGTTCCATATACTCCCCAGTCCATTTGTTGTAATGTCTCTAGAACCAACACATATTCAGCAGTTTAGACATTCATTCATGATGAAAGATTAGTGCAGACTACTTTTCAAATGAGACACAACTCAGTGCAGGCTGTTGGAATGGAGCTCATTTACATCGTAAAGAAACAGCTGGCTTGATCGAAACTGATAAATGGAGGTTGGAAAATGATTGTACCAAAATGCCTAAACAACTCAAATGAAATAATTTTAGTTGTTTTGCTACAATAAAAGGTGAGCCTCATGGGACAAAAAGTAAAATACAACAAAAATGTGGGATTTGGGCCCGTTAACGGTACACTGCTTTCACTTTCTCAGGAGAAAGAGTCCAATACCTTTTTGTAACCTGACTATTTTAAACCAAATCTATTAATAACGAGATTGGAGGCTAAACAAGGTGTACACAACTTTCAAATATAACAGTGGGATATTGCATAATTCTTTTCTAACTAAAGGACTGAAGGCCACCCCAGTACTACCACAATGACAGTGTTTACATTTGTACACAGAAATGTTTTTTTTTTCTTTTTCTGGCAGTATAGGTTGACAGATATGACCCTTAGAAGTAGAAAATGAGGAAACTGTGGTACAAATGGTTTTGCGTCACTGTATGCACAAAACGGTTTTTAATCAATTCAAAGAGTAATCAAACAGTCCAAAACAAACATGGGATTGTGAGCCAGAAAGTGTTGAATCCAGACTTTCCGCAGAACCTGTTTTAAGTGAGCCGCAAATAATTAATATCAAATGACAGCATGTTTTATCAGCAGAGATAACAGCGACTTAGAAAGGTTAAACATGCTTTCAGTCTCTCAATCACACTAAGCCTGAACATCAATCATGCAGAACAAGCAGACATGTGTAGATGGATTGGTAAGCGCAGTTAAAGGTTTGTTAATTGCAGTGTGATTTGTTACGTAGCTTAGAGTACATTGAAGAGTACTGAATATTTGCTGTTTGTGGTTAAATTAAAGATAATTAAACAAGCTAAACTTGGGCGTGATAAACATAATAAATAGTGAACGACTGAGAGTGGAGAAAGATGATGACAGGTTGACAGAAAAAAGAACAGACACAGAAGAGTGTGGCTTTATGGGAAGGGATTGCTGACACACACTCACACACTCACACACACACACACACCCCACACTCACACACACAAAACCTGTTTTTCCTTCCTCTTTGGCAGAAATCACTTACATTTCGGGGAGATCCCGCAGCTGGCAGAATCCACTGAGAACAGAAACGTGTTTTCATACATTCAGCTTAATGTCACGCAGTGGAAAAAGAAGTGTTTGTGCATGCATGTGTGTCCTGCACTTAAAATCTCTTGTCTAAGCAGTAGGCGGTTTGGCAGGCAGTTCTACCGAAACCTTGAGTTTCGATTGATATGATTTTTTTCTTAAAGATACAAAACACTTCCATTGTTATTTTATTATTATACTGAAGCCTGTCACTTAAAGCACTCACATGTCATGGAAAATTGGAACTGGAGAGTTTAATCTAGCATGTAACCGCTGAATCAACCTATTCAGCCTACAGCAGCCTCCACCTATTCACACAGAAGTGGTTCGACCCAAAACGCCTTGACCGAGGCACAATACGAGGCTAGTCAGAACAGAGGTGATTTCAATATATCAGTCCTAAAAGCACGGAAACAAAACAACCTGTTTAATTGTAACTGATAAATTTTTAAAAAATTATGGACTTAGGACTTTTTTAGTTCATAAAAAAAACACAGAAGTTATCAATGAACTAAGTAACCGTGTATTTACACCTTCTGGGCCTTGAGAAAAGGCCTAATAATTGTAATGAACTTTAATCAGTACAGAAAAGTGCAAGAGTTTAAAACATGAGTGAACAATACACTAGTGCAGGGCAAACAGTGCAGCTGATAAAGGCAGAAACAGTACTACTGTGTGTGAACTAGTGTGTGTTTGTTTAGGAGAAAGTAGCAGTTCAGTTCCAGATTTTGTGTGTGTGTGTGTGTGTGTGTGTGTGTATGTGTGTGTGTGTGTATGTGTGTGTGTGTGAGAGAAAGACAGTTCAGCATTAGTTCTGATTCACTTTCTTATCCTGGCAGTGAAGGTCCATATGCTACAGAACCTTTTGCCAGACAGAAGGCAGCAGAAAAGAATGTAAGGGGTGAGTGGGGTCAGCCACAACTGCGGTGGCTTTGCGGATCCACCGTGTGATGTCGATGTCTGTGACAGACCAGAAAGAGTCTCAGATGATCATTCCGACTTTCGTCTTTTTCTACTGTAGGGCCTTGTGGTCCGAGGTGGTACAACTCCCAAACCAAGCTGTGAAGCAGTTGCTCAATGCACTCTATAGTTCTTCTGCAGAATGTGGTGAAGCTGGAGGTTGAGCTCGACTTTCTGCTGAGCTTTAAGGGCAATGGTGTTAATGTTGATGGTCTACTTGAAGCTCTCTGCATTGTGAATACCAAGGAACTTGGTGCTTAGAACAAGCTTCACGAGGAGCAATGTTCAGCAGCTAGTTATCACAGTGTGCTTTCCTGAAGTCAACAATTTTTTCCTATTAAGAGAGAAGTTGTCTACATTAGTTGTTGCACATCTCTGTACACTGACTTGTTGTTCCCACTGATCAAACCCACCACAGTCATGTCATAAGAAACTTAATTATGTGGTTTAAGCTGTGCAATGTACACAATTCTGGGTCATCAATGCAAACAGCATTGGACTGAACACACAGCCCTGGGGGACACCCCGTGCTCATTGTGCGACGGTAGTCGTTGAGACAGAACACTGAAGACTTGGGCACAGGGATGATGGTGGTTGCTTTAAGTCAGTTAAGATATTTTAACACCCCATTTTCAAATCATAGGTTTTGTGATGCCACACATTTACAAACCTCATCTTGTTCAGCCTACAGCCCCGTTCATACTTGAAGGATTGCTTCGCCCATGTTGCTTTTTGGGTGAGTCACAATACAGGGGAGCCCATCAGAAAGAGATTATTTACATATATCAGTCAAAACAAAAAAAACCTGTTTAATTCTAGGGGGTAAACAATGGTTGGAAAAAAGTCATATAAGAATGAACTACTATGAAAAATATTTTGAGAAGAAAAAAATAGAATATGAGCATTTCAAAAACACTTTAGTAAACCTTCAATGGTTAATGATTGGCCAAAATAATTAGACTTTTGTTTTCTGAATACCTTGATTCAACAGTACACCCTGTATCATTCACCTGCAGTTGTGATTGGTCAGCGGTGTCAAAACACTGTGATTGGTTAGAGGCGTGTTTGCATATTGCAGCCCTCCATGAAAGCAGTATTGCAAAAATTAATAATAGCAGGTAATAGACAATATATTGTGCAGCACTAATTGTATTTAGCATTGTATTTAAATGTCATACTTGCCACATAAGTATCCCTCAAGAGACCTTGCAATCTTACTTTGTGTCAAAATGTGGACTTTGAGATCTTGTTTCAATAAAGTCAATACTTTTTTTGTTACAAAGGATCTGTTCAACCATGGATGAGATATATAATGAACAAAGAGGAGATAGGTACATGCTTGGAGAACATTGATTTAGGTTAATGATGGAAGTACACTGATCAGCCATAACATTGAACCACATGCTAAATTGTTTTGGTCCCCCTCGTGCCACCAAAACAGCTCTGATGCAGTCTGGTGAAATCATTTCTGTGGGTAAGCAACACACATGCAAACAGCCCTAAACATTAGGCCACCTTTTTGCATTGCTCCATAGTCCAGTTCTATATATCCGTTGTAAGCGCTATCAGTGGTGGGCAGGGGTTAGTATGGGCACTCTGACTGGTCTGCGGCTACACAGCCCTATACACAGCAGTAGTCTATTATAGCCGGCATTATTTTTTCAGCAATTTGTGCTACAGTGGTTCTTCTACAGTGTGGGATCGGACTAGAAAGGCAAGCCTTCACTCCCCATGCTAATCAGTTTGGCCGCCCATGACCCTGCCTCCAATTCATTTACATTTATGGCATTTAGTAGACACATTCATCCAAAGTGACTTCCATTCCCTAACTACAGGTGGCAGTCTCCCTGGTGCAACTTGGGGTTAAGGGTCTTGCTCAGGAACCCAGTGGTGGTGTGCTGAAGGTAGGATTCGAACCCACGACCTCTTGGTCCAAAGGTATCCACTACCTCTACCCACTAGGCCGAACATCACTCCAATTCACTGATTGTCTTTCCTCTGACCACTTTTGGTGGATACTGACCACTGCATACTGGGTACACCCCACAAGACCTGGTGTTTTGGAGATTCAGTTGTCTAGCCGTCACAATTCGGCCCTTGTGAAAGTCAAATTCTTGTACTTGCCCATTTTCCTGCTTCCAACACATTTGTGTCAAGAACTGGCTTTTCACTAGCTAACTAATACACCCCACCCCTTGACAGGTGCTATGAAGTGAAACCTCAATGTTACAGTATTCACTTCACCTGTGGCTTTAATGTTATGGCTGATTTGTGTATATTATATCAGTAGCAATTACGAGGGCATTTAATGCACCAAAGGCAGTGTTGTTACCCTGTTTTCATTGCTGTTAGTTAAATCACTGCATGAAAAGATCACATAGAAATAAAACTGAAACACATCACCTCAGATGTGCACCTTTGTGAACACGCGCATATTTTAGCAAACATCCACTTTTGCACATAGACATGCAGTCAGTCTGTCAAGGCATGAGTGGGATGAGAGGAGAAAGTGAGAGAAAAAGAGTGAAAATGAAGGGCTTAGTGCAACAGAGATAAGAAAAAGCAGGTAAGCTCTACACCCCCCGGCCCCAAACCCCAGCTCACCCCTTCGCCTCCTTTCACGGCTTTGCGCCACCATGTCAAGCCAACCTGAGCTCTCTCATTTCTCGCCTCACTGCGCCCACTCTTTCTTTTTATTTTCTTCTTTTTCATTCTTTCACTCGCTTTCCCCTCTTCTTGAACTCAGCCAAGTTCTTTCCAGCGCAAGACCGGACTTACCAAGATAAGCCACACGAAGCTCATCTTCATGCATACTTAATCTGATAAGGGTCATTGGGTTCATTGGCATGCGAATGCAGTGATGGGTTCCTGATTTAGCTGCCATTATATCTGCCTCTTAACTCTAATCCTGTCTTAGGATGTCCGTCCAGTCTGTAACGTTTCACAGCAGTGCTGTTCTTGGTGGTAAAATCTGAATGCACATCTCTTATGAAGAGCAATTTTCCAAAACTCACTCAGTCCAAAAGCTTTTATAATTTTCCGGAAAATCGCGTTTTACTTGTCTTACCTTTTGGAAAGCAATTCTTGTAGGAAATAGAATTTTTACAGTTACTTGTCATTTGTTTATGCCTGTTTCTAAAGTGCACCTCCTGCACATTTTAGTTTGGGCAAATTTGTTTAAAAAATATAATGAAAACAATTTTTAGGTAAATCGATATTCAATGTCACAAAATTATGTACAAGTTTAATATTTATATCTTCCTACATGACATTTATATCCGATACATCTACCGCCTACTGACTGTGTGAGTGGAGTGAGTGAGTTTTGGAAATTCTCCTAATCTTGTACTGTGTATTATACAAGGACTGTGTGACTTTTAGTCGGTTATACTATTGCTCATAAAGAGGAAATGTAAAAATATTCCAACAGTGGTGTTACCTAAAAAAACAAAATAAATGGACTGAGGGAGTTTTGGAAATCGTCACGCGATAGACACAAATGAACTGGTACTCGACTGAGGATGCCCAGGTGTAGCGTGAGGGAAGGGCCCAATCGCAGATACAAGCGAGAGCTGGTAACTCACGCAGTTGTCATAAGAACGCTCCACGAGGAGTAAGGGTTCCCACCAAAGGATCCCGCGTTCTTACACGTACACAGAATAGGTATATAAAGATGGTCGGAGACCAAAGTACTTACGGTACCGAAGATGGCTGGGGCGACACGGGTTGAGCATAACACTCAGTGTCTGTGTACAGACATACCGTTTCTTCCTGTTTATATACCCACCGTGTGACGTGACTTCCGATTCTGATTGACGTCACGTGTTCTGACACATATGACAGTTTGGGGGATTGAAAAAGAGAAAAAAATACTGTCATATGTTTCAAAGACATTTTTAAAAAATACTTTTTAAAATCTATTGTTTGGTCACAATGCTTCATGATCCCTATATCCTTGGTTTGGATGCAATTTAACTTTAAAGCATTCTTTTGTCTTTACTGTACCAAGAGGTGCAAACAGCCTGCTGGACCTGATCTGTGAACGGGTCCACGTGAGCTATTTTCATGCTCTTGTGTCCTTAATTTTCACACAATGTCGTATTCTTCAGTTTCATATGCTTCTTATTGTTTAAAAATTATTTTAAATAATCTCCAGTGAACGTAAGAGCAAGCAGCACTATGCACCACAGCAATGGTGGCTCAGTTGGTTGTCTTGATAAACTTTGTCATAGCACTCTAAAAGGGCCCTCTACTCCTCAATTTGCTTGATGTACTGTAGTAGGCAAAGGCAGAGGGGCTGTGAAGTGATATACACCTGAGCGTCGAGGCTGTGTACCCAAGGGTCGAAGCTACGCTCATGAGTGACGAAGCTATGTTCCCGAGCCATGAAGCTACACTCCAGAGCCATGAAGCTACATTCCCAAGGCTACACCCGATAGCTGCGCTGAGAAAACTACACCCAATAGCTGCGCCTAGAAGGCTAGGCCTGGTAGCAGAGCAGCAGGGGCTACTCCAGGCAGGGCCTAGCAGCAAGTCGAGCAGCTAAGCCCACTAGCCGGGCAGCTAGGCCCAGTAGCTGAGGAGCTAAGCCCAGCCACCCGTACCAGTGCCAAGATGGTTACCACACTCCCACGCTGGATCCGCGATGCCTCAAAGTTAGTAGTCTAGAGTGGGTAGGTGCTCTGGTAGGGTTAGAGGCCCTAGTGGGGGTGGCTAGCATAGCAGAGGCCCCAGAGGGGGAGGCTAGTGTAGCTGATACCCCAGGGGGGGTGGCTACCACAGCAGAGGACCCAGAGGGGATGCTAGCATTAGCACAGAGACCTTAGAGGGGGTGGCTAGTGTAGAAGAGGCCCCAGAGGGAGTCGCTTTCATAGCAGAGACCCCAGAGGGGATGGATAGCATAGCAAAGGACCTAGAGGTGGTTAGCAGTGTCTCAGAGGCCCTATAGGGGATTATCAGTGTCTCAGATGGCCTACAGGGAGTTAGTAGTGGCTCAGGGCCTAGAGGGGGTGGCTAAAGTAGAGACCCCAGCTCCAGCTCCATCTCTATTTTCACCCTGGAGGGGACCTGGATCCTCCAAGAGCTCTATAGGGGGATGTGGAATCCCCTGAAATTTTTAGGTGGGGTACTGGGGCCTTGCTTCATGGACGGAGCTCAGTCCCGGAGGACATGGAGGGGCTCCACGGAGGGAGCTTGGTCCCAACGGAGTCCCTGTAGGGGGCTCTGCTCTGGAGAACACTGAGGGGCTCCCCGTAGTGGGCTCTGGTCTAGAGTACAGGGTGGGGCTCCCCGGAGGGGGCTCCACCCATGAGGACAGTAAGGGGCTCCCCAGAGGGGGCTCCATCCACGAGGTAAGTGAGTGGCTCCCTGGAGGGTGCTCCACCCACAAGGACATGGACTCTCAAAGAGAGCGGCCCATGGGAGCAGAGCTCCGGTCAGGATGTAGTTCAGCAAAAGGTTTATGGGGTTTGGTTTCATGTATTTAAGTTCCTTAGTGGTGGACCTGAGTGTCAGTCCACTATCATCCAGGCTTCGTGTTGAAGTTTATTTCTGTCCTCCTTTCATTTTGCTGAAGTCTAGTTGCCTGGCCCACTTGCCTGTGTTTGTTTTGTGTTTTTGAAAAAATAAAATAAGAGATATGGAAACGAACATCTGCCTCCGTGCCTGCCCTCATTTGGGAGAAAGTGGAAGACGGGATACCCTTGTCCTCGTGCTGAATGAAATGAGCCCAGACATAAACAAACAGCATGAGGACGAGTGGGCATGGCAGACGAGGCCCGGACGTGACAGCTTTTTTCGTGGCAATATATGACGTTTCATGCATTTTAGTGCTAAATTATTAAGAAAATTATAATATACTAATTTTATAACATAAATATGAATGTAAATTCAGCTATATTTCCATAGAAAAATAACTGTAAATTTTTTGGTACTGTCCAGAGAACACAAAGAAAGCACATCTTGGGATGGTGAAATACCCCTGTATTCAGAGGCGGGAGGTTTGAAAGTAGACAATCCGAGAACGTTATTTATTTCTCCATGCTGCTGATTGACTGCTGCCCTGTGACGCATCTCTGGCAACTGCAATCCAGAATTTCCGCTGTGGAGTGTCTCTCTGTGTGTTTTCATGTTTTTAATTTTGTTCTTCTTAAAGGCATGAATTTTTATTACTGTAAATGAAATAAATTTATTACTGTATTTATCCTGCTTATACCAAAGAAAATGCACTTGCATGAATTGCAGTACAGTCACTGTACTGTACACTGTACAGGATGAATAGGGGTTTACCTTCACATTTTCTTTAAAAGTATTAAGCTGAGTTTAAAATGAAATTAAAATATTTTGGGAGCATATTTGGGGGTATATTTAAGGTTTATACTATAAAAATAGGCATTTTTAGGCTTTTCTTTTTTACCACATCACAACTTTGCGGTTTTTCACTATACGCAGGTGCCCTTGGACCGTAACCTCCACGATTGTCAGGGGTTTACTGTATTTGGTTGATATTGTCCATCACCACTAGGGAGCAGTGCCATTCCCTGGCCTCGTCTCTATCTCTTTCATTCTCCTGTAATGTCTTAATCACAGCTATGGCAGCTATGCTGTTTGAACAGCCGTGTCTGAAGTGGCTTCTTCCACTCGAAGAGCCAGGTCACTGAGAGTGGTGGGCGGTGTAATACAGCAATGGTTTTATTGCTGATCGGCAGCAGAATTGATTCCTGAGACCCAGCCATGTGTCGGACGAGATAAGCGTAGCTGTGCAATCCATTCCAGGGCCTACTGGGATGGTTTCTGCTCCATTACAGGAGAGGGTGTAAAAAAGGTGAAGGGGAGGGGGGTGATGGGGCAACTCTCTCATTTGCTGAAAAATACCAGGTTCCATTTGAGGGGCTTGTAGTGTGTTTGGATGGCCTCTGTGACTTTCCAAGTTTATCACTAGAATGTTACACTCCATCAGCTGTCAAAATCACAAACACAAGAAGTAAACTCGAGCAAGTAATTCTTTTTTAGTGTTTGATGTTAGATGGTGATCCAGCATTTTGTGCATTGAAACCACCAACTGAGCTGGAGTGCAAAGCAGCAGTGTTGAAAAAAACATTGCTTAGGAAGAAAATAAAGTTGTAAGTAGTTGTTTTGCACTTTTTCTGGTTTCCTTAGTAACCACACACTATGTGGTTTGTTCTCTAATAGAGCAGTATTGAATTTGTTGAGAAAGTTTATGCTAGGTGAGTTTACAAGGCAGTTTATTCTCATATAATATGTGAACAAATGAGAATAAATCTATTCAGATTGTCCTCTCCAAATTGTAAAATAGAAAAATTGTCACATTATCAAATTAGAACTACATGTATGAAGTATAAATATATGGATGAGATATTTATATAAAATAATTAGGACCATCCAAGAATTGGATGGCATCCTTGCTTAGAAGTTGGCGCTTGGTGTTCAGGAAAAACCGAGACCCGGCTGTCACTCTTCCTGCTGCTCAGGCAGGATATCGTTCTCCCATATCATGCCACCAAGGGGTTGGCATCTGTCACTGGCTGCTTTTCTCCTCGATTACTGGCCTTTACTTAGAGCAGAGGAGCATCACATAGATAAGTTATCAGGTCATGGCATCACAAAAAGAAGCCATCATGAAATCTGAGCGTGAGAGGAGTGCTCACACATACACACAAGCAGACAGCGAGAATGTCTGAGTGGGGTGACACCAGCCCAGAGAGTAGAAGGGAAAGTCTGGAGAGTAGTCTGTCTGCACACATATGAAAATCAAAGGTTTTCTTGTAAAACCATAAAAATAGTCCCTCTGGT
The DNA here is from genome assembly GCA_037577275.1 of Bryconaethiops microstoma. NCBI lineage: Eukaryota > Metazoa > Chordata > Actinopteri > Characiformes > Alestidae > Bryconaethiops > Bryconaethiops microstoma. The sequence continues at coordinate 2,715,240 of JBBJLS010000023.1, forward strand.
GTAGTCAAAGTGTTGGTTGATGACAAAATATAATGTGCTTTCAATTATGCTGACAATAATTTTTTTCCAGATGGAATCTGTGTCCAGTCAGGATTTCTAAACTGCATGAAATGGTTGCTTTCGTGTTGACATTTTCTTTCTAAAGTCTGCTCCAGGACACCCTATTACCCCCAGTCTCTCCTTCCACCCCAGTAAAATCAAAATATGGAAAAATACATTTTGCTTCACAGATTCAAGACTCAAGATCATAGAGACTTTTAAAATCAACAATTTTTATTATATTTGCCAGGCAAATAGAGCGGGTCTGTTCCTTGTGTGCCAAAAGAGTGCTCTGACAAGAGAGTGCTAAACAAGACAAGTTACATGGGTTTTTATTAGCAACTTTTGGAATGATCTGGATGGGGTTTTCAGCAAGAGAAAAGCTATTCAACTCCCTCCTCATCATCCTTACGACCTCGGCATCGACCTCCAGTCAGGTACGGTACCACCCCACGGCCGGTTATATTCACTGCAGGAGAACAACAAGCTTTGGATGAATACGTCGCTGGAAGGTCTCCGCCAAGGGACCATCAGACTCTCCAGTTCTCCTGCGGCCATGGGGTTCTTCTTTGTGAAGAAAAACGACGGGGGACTTCGCCCCTACGTCGACTATCGGGAGCTCAACAACATAACCATCAAAAAACCGTCATCCACTTCCTCGTACCAACACCGTCCTGGACGCCCTCTCTGGTGCTAACATCTTCACCAAATTAGATCTACAGAGCGCCTACAACCTGGTACGTATCAGAGAGGGCGACGAGTGGAAGGCGGCCTTCATAACCCCCGCCGGCCACTATGAAACCTTGGTTATGCCGTTTGGTCTCTGCAATAGTCCAGCTGCATGTCAGTAATTCATTAACAATGTCCTCAGAGACTATTTAGGAAATGGTGCTTTGCGTACCTTGATGACATCTTGATATACTCCAAAACTCCTGAGGAACACATTCAGCACGTCAGGACTGTCCTGAAGAGGTTGCTGGCCCACCAGTTGTTCTGTAAGTTGGAGAAATGTGCCTTTCACCAACACACCACCACATTCCTCAGCTTCGTCATCTCCTCAAAGGGTGTGGCCATGGATCCCCAGAAGCTGGAGGCTGTGCATTCTTGGCCCCTACCCACGACGCTACACCAGAAACTACACCCTTGTAGTTTCTTTTCTAGAAAATTCAATCCCACGAAACAACGTTGCGGTGTAGGGGACCGTGAATTGCTTGCCATCAAGTGGGCTCTAGAAGAATGGTGTCACTGGCTCCAGGGCGGCGGTGAACCATTCACGGTCTGGACCGATCATCAGAACCTCATAGCCATCAGACAAGCCAAACAACTCAACCCTATTTTTTAAGCAATTTAACTTCCATCTCTCCTACCGTCTGGGGTCCAAAAATACCACGGCTGATGCTCTCTCCCGTCAGTACCAAGCAGTGAGTCCCTGGACGGATACCGTGCCTATTCTGCCACCTCAGATCATCCTGGCTCCTCTCCGGTGGGGGTTAGAAGATAGAGTCTGCCAGGGACACACCTTGGAGTCTCCACCTCCTGAGACACCCGCTGGACGTCTTTACGTCCCTAAAGACATCCATCAAGAGGTCCTCCAGTGGGCTCATTCTTTAGCCCTTGCCGGTCACCTGGGGATTGCCCGAACTATGTCCCTCCTGAAGAGATCCTTCTGGTGGTCCAACATGCAAACGAACACCCGAACTTTCGTCCAGGCTTGCGATGTCTGTGCTTGGGCTAAGAGTTCCAACACTGCTGCCCCGGGTCCTCATCACCCACTCCCAGTCCCTCATCGACCGTGGAGTCACATCTCCATAGATTTCGTCACGGGACTTCCTGAGTCTAATGGAAAGGATACCATCCTCACCATAGTCGACAGATTCTCCAAGGCTGTTCACCTGGTGGCTCTCTCCGGACTCCCCTCTGCCAAAATTACCGCAGAATTGATCATCAACTGGTGTCCCTCCTCAACTCTATGCTACTGTGAGTACTTCTGGTTCACTAGAACCCTCTCTTATACCTTTCTGTGTGCGTGTGAGAATGTGGATTCCTTTGGTGGGAATCTCTACTCCTCTCTGGAGCGTTCTCATATCAACTGCGTGAGTAACCTGCTCTCTGACACTGCGTAAGCTTCGTGACACTGCATCGTGACACTGAGTAAGCTCACTGAGGTACATGTCAAGCATCAGCTAGAGGGGTATAAAGCCCCCCAGCACTGGGCTATGGAGCAGTGGACAGTGATGGAGCTCCATGCAACTTGGGATGAGCTGGAGTGGCGTTTGTATTCCGGAACTCATGATCCAACAACACTACCTGACATCACTAACTCAACGCACTAACGCACTAATGGCTGAACACAATCAAACCTTCACAGCAATCCTTTGGTGTATAACCTTACTAGAAGAGAGGGTGTTACTGCAACAAATCGGGGGAGGAGACAAACTCCCTATTAATACCCCTTCATATCACTACAAATGTTTGATGACCAGGTGTCTTTAAACTTTTGGACATATATGTTTGGATTTAATGTCTCGGTTCAATAAACAATGCACAGTTTTTGAGCCAGGGCCAGTTCTTCAATCAGAACCAGAATCAGAAAACATTTCAAATCCTGGAGGAAACGGCTTATGCTACGGCTACACAGACATCAAGACTAGAACAATTTAAAACATAGTATAAGTCAAAATAACAGCAGACAAATTCTGAATGCCCAGACTATCCTTTTATGAGTTGATGTGTCTGAGGAATTCGAGGAAATTTTTAAACATTTCTGCGTAATTCAATCATTGAGATGTAAAGGTTGTGATTTCTTTAAAATGGTTGTGATAGGAACCAGGGGTCAAATAGTCAGAGGAAACCTTGACCATCTTCTATAAAAATGTACAAATGGATTTAAACGCCACTTTGGCCGCTACTGCTGTTATTAGTAACGCAACATACTTTTACAGTTCAAACTGGCAGACTGCAATCTCCCATTACTTGTTAGTTATATTAGTCCCATTGCTCCAGTGGTCCAGTCCAGCTTCAAAATCAAAGAAGCAAACTTCAGACCCTATTCAAGCTACATTTTGTGATGAGGGAAGAATTGTGTCCCGATGTTCTGACCTTTCCTGGGTCCGTCTGACACGGTAGCAGCTGCTGGTCATTTAGATCTGCCTGATTGAGGCCTGACAGAAGCCATGTGAAACACTTTGCATTCTGTATGCTCCATTATGAAGGAAAAACCTCCCTCCAAGTTTAGCGGCTCGACATGCAGAACCGACTTCTGGGGAATTTCTCTCGATAAGAACTAAGGGATAAGGCATGTGGACAAAAATAGCGGCCTGTGCAGGCAGAACTGAGATGACAATCTCAGTGTGACGCAGGAGTCAAGCTTAGCGTAGGTGTGTGTGTGTTCCCCCAGACACGAACCTGCGTACCTGCCTGATCGGCTCCTCATACCAGAGACATGCCAGCTCACACTCCTGATCACTTTTACGCACTCAATCCAAGCTCATAATTTCCCTAAATTCCAAGAACATGATAGCCTTTCCTTCTAAAGAATAATTGTATTATTATGTAAGGCACATTTATCCAATCATCCCTTTCTCATAAATGTGACTGATCAATGCCTGCAGCTTGCTTGTTTAGTGTTGCTCCGGAGCTATGGGGGTGTAGCTATTTTCCTGGGAATTAGCATCCAATTCCAGGCCTAAATCATCACACACTCACCTCAGACTAAAAAAGAGTACCTGATGTGCTTTTTAACACTGTATGACACATTGTAATCTATAAATATGGACAAAAATTCAGACGAATGCTCTTAAAAGGTATGGAGGTGCTGGTAAGGCCCTCAACTGCTGCTATAGAGGAATAAACATATTCCTCTATAGCAGCAGAAAGGAGTGTGTTTGTTTGTGTGTAAAATAAAATTAAATAAACAGGCTTATAAATCGTGGTCTCATAATTATAGTATTATAAGTAGTAATAATAAGTAGTGATATCAGTTTCTACTGCTTGCACTTTCTGAATGCTGGCTTGGATGCCCTTTAGAGCATTCTGGTATTTGACAGGCCTACTCTTAACCTCTTAAGCACAGTGACTTGGAGGTTCTACAACCAGAACAGCTTGTGCTGGGCTAGGCCTGTGAAACACATTAACCCCACTGGTAAATAAGTGTCCCAGTGGCCCTCAGCCTTGTATTTGGCCACGGGGACCAGGCTGAGGTCAGCGGTTTTTACAGGCAGAAAACGAGCCAGGAAACAGCCCTGTAAACCTTTGAGCTATAAAGCTAATGCAGCTAATGGAGGATTATACCTCACTAATTAGTGTCTTGCAAGAGTACATGCTATAAATCTACAAAAATGAACCCAAGTGTGGACAGAAGACAGGCTTGAGGACGCTGCTGCTGCTGTTTTTAGCTATGAAATGCTTTTGGATTATTAGCTTCACTTTATATTACCTGCATTAGCTTAGAGCGTCGGACATCAGACCTGTCTTGGCTGGTTGACTACATCTAGGATCAGATGGTCATTTTTTCCCCACAATTTTTTCCCAATTTAGTCCAATTCCACACATTAGCAAGGAGTCCTCCCAATAACATGACACCACCAATACAGGAAGGCTTACTTTGAGTCACGTGAAGTGAACTGACTCTTATATGACTTTACTGGACTGCTAACTGCTAATTTAGTTGGATCAGCTAACGGCATTGCACGTGACAGGGGAAAGGGAGGGCCATTCTTCCCATCCTGATAGAGTAATGCTAAACTTGCTCTCTTGGACTCCCAGTCATGCTCTCTTTGATTATCAGCTATGGGTGGCTATGGCATCACCGGGGATCTCCTGACCTTCCTATCTGATAATGAAGTCGACATTTGCACCACTCAGGAGCCCCAGTGTAAAAAAAGTAGGATGACCCAGCGGGCGGAAATGATGGGTGAGATGAGAAGCGAGATGTGTGATGCAGGAGTCCTCTGGCATGGGTGTGTGTGCGTGTGTGTGTGTGTGTGTGTGTTCCCCTAGACACGTAGCCCAGCTGCATACCTGTCTGACACATCCTGAAACACAGAGAGAGAGAGAGAGAGAGAGAGAGAGAGAGAGAGAGAGAGAGAGAGAGCGAGAGAGACAGACAGACAAGGCATACCTGCTGCATGTCAGGTCGAGACATCGCCTCTTTTATCGCCCTCCGCATCTGGAACACTTGCATACAGTTAAAGACGTGCGGCTGTGTGGAAAATGCGGTTGGGGAGGTATTCAGGGCAGAACAGTGGCCTACAGTGTCAAGAGCCATCTATTATACCCTCAGGCTGAGCCACATAAAAGTACATCTAAAGTACATCATCTCCATTTGAACACCTGAGATGTGATAAACTGAAGAAACAGTGTCTGACTTTTGAGACGTTCTGTTTTGTTCTCAGATGCAACTTCTTAAAGTACAATACTAGTCAAAAGGTTTGTAGCACCCACTCATAGTAGTTTTTTAATTTCGGAAAACAGGTAGTACATCAAAATCATGCAGTGAGCAAGAAAAGTCAGTTTTACATTCTTCAGTATAGCTTCCGGAATTCAATACCCAATGGAATCAAAGAGTCTCGAATGACCATGAATATTATTTGTTCAATTCCCTGAATAATTGGTCTTGGTTTTCTATGATTTTAAAGAAGGTGCACATGGATGAAATTCATGACCTAATGAGACCTTATGAGACCTATTTTGTCCATATAGCTACTTACACTTGGCAGTATGACTAAATCCACAAAACCCAATTTATTCCCCTCAAGTATAGGAGTAAAATGCAAAATAGATAATTCAGCCCCTCATATGAACCAGAATTTAGCTGTTTACGTGACCCACATCCTGCCCAAAGCAAATCTGCTGACTAAGTTTGATAAAGTAGACAAAATGTAAGACTCACACTAGGCCTGGTTGTCTTGTACCATTTTCAGACCTGATCATGCACGCCCCTCACTGCTTTATCCTGATCGTCCCGAGAGCTGCTAGGTTTCTTAGAGCCCATGCGTGTAGCAGCATGTTTATGACTGCTCCGTGCCCTGTCTTTATAATTTTACTCACAACAGTAATTTAGTATTAGTAACCTGCCCCGTCTCTAACCATAAGGTTTGAGAGCGTTATTGCTGCATTTTTTTGAGAGAAATACACTCTGTACTAAATACATTATGCTAAATACACAAAATGCTGTTATCAGCAAGAGAAGTGGATATAAAGACTATAAAGTGAATAAATAAATCAAATTAACCAGTAACAGAAATAGTGGTTTGGATTTGCGCTCTTGGAGTCTGCTATTACACATAATAGTGACATTAATAGTGATATTGCACATGATAATACTATTGCATAAGTAGTGACACAAGTGACACAAGTAGTGACATAAGTAGTGATGCTGCACTTGATAAGACTATTGCACATAATAAACAATAAAGATATTGAATATAATGATAGTAATGACTTAGCATACGTGTCGGGTAAAGAAGGAACTGTGATATTCTGATAATTTTAATTTTAATTTCTCTGGCTATTAATAGAACACCTCCTCCTAATGGATTAACACTGTGAGCGCGGCTCCTCTCAGTCTTGTCACTTTTGTCAATGGTCTCGTCACTCTTTATGCTACATTACTCATAAATCTATCTGACACGAGCCTTTATTTACCTTTTCTGGGAAGACAACAGGTGCCACATGTGACGCTGCAGTGTTGCTAGTGAGGCAATGTGGGACAACGCAGGCGACAGGAAGCTTATCCGATGCCAACTTGCGCCAAAAAGGGTTTTGGCTCATTTTAGCGTGTCCACAATAAACGTCACGCCTCAAGGTGAGCTGAGTTTACCAAGACGAGGAACACTCACCTTTCACCTTTCAACAAAATTCAGCGTCATTTTGAGAACAAGACATGGCAAACGCAAAGGAGGTTGTATGTGTGTGTGTGTGTGTGTGTGGGGGGGCTGTTTACGTGGGCGGTGATCTGATATAGTCTTGTGTTTACATGTACTTCCGCATCGGTGATTGTCTCCTCAAGACAGATCCTCCCATAATTTCATCCATAAAACAGAAAATTGATGGTGTAGGACCAACTTTGTGTGTTTTGTGGTTTTTAACTTTGTAGTCCACCGTGTTCGGCTTCACTCTTTCATGGAATTGCTAGGAAAATTCATTATTTCTTATTTTTCTTTAAGTTGTCCAATAATGTTCAGTTCTTTATTGAACTCCTCAACCCTTCAACTTTTTCTTAGCATCTGCTATATAAAAGACATCATTAAAAGGCTCAAATTTTGTCTGCTGTTTTGGTCATCTGGTCACACATGAACTAAAGTTCAGAGAATTTAATGGATAAAAACGCGCACACACACACACACACAAACACACACACACACACACACACACACACAGCTGTAGGGAAAGTGGGATTTACCTTTCTAGATAAAGGCAGACAGGTAGGAATGTCAAGGGGAACAACAAGTTTGTTTGTTAGTCCGTCACTTTATTGCTTGCAGCTGAGTAACAGAGCTTATCTGTCTGCTTTACCCAAGGCCATTTGCTGATAAAACACATGTGCTTTGTGTGCGTCGAGCCACAGTATATTTGCGTGCGCGCACTAGTGTTTCTCAGGGTCACGAAAAGACAAACAGCAGATACGAGCAGACCTGCAGCGTCCAGTCCAGTCCTGCTAGGAGGATCCTGACCAGGTCACTCAGTTAAAGAATGGTTTAAAGGAAAGGTTCAACCACATGCTAAAATGAATGGTAGTCATCAGTTAGAATGAAATATAATTTGTGTAGTGCTAATCAGTGAATGCTAATCAGTTTTATTCTTAACTTCAGCATTATTGACTGCACTATTCTTTTGACGATGACTTCAAGAGAAAGGGAATAGAAAATCTACACTTGGTCTAAAGTAAAAGGTTGTGATTATTTGAATATGTGAACTTTCAAAGCAATTTTATCCCTCTTTCCCTGGGCTTTTTACGCCTTAAAAGATCTAGATCCTACATTTATCTTTTATTTGATTTTTCATTCTACGTGTATAACCTAGATGTGTTTCTATTTATAAGACATTGTTGTAGTTTATTTTTACATGATCATTTTCTAGCTTCTCTCTTTTGGTTCTGATTGACTGTCCTGTGCCTCATTTGAAAACCAGACTGGACTGTTTCCTTATGACTTCTGCATGAATGAGTGGGGCTAAATAGACTTGTATATGTAAATGTGCTGGATTTTGTCACATCACAAAACAATGAAACAGGTTAGTTTCCATAAATGGACTGTATGGACTGGGAAGTAAATAGTATGTTTTGAAACTTGGCATTTGTGTATTACATTACACTTTTATTTCAAAAAAGAAAGAGAAACCCTGTTTTCTATGATATAGGGCCTTGATATCTTGATTTTTGACTCACTTCCACAGCAGGAAGTGACTGACCGTATGGCGTCTGTCTGGAGCCTCAAGATGTGTTTGATCAAGCTTCTGGTTCCAAACAAAGGTGTGCTGTAGGCTAAACAGGGTGAATATCCAAACACTGACCACCAGCCTCATAAAAAATTCCCCCCTTTAGGGACTAGACATGATTAGCAGCCACTCACACTGATTGCTCTACAAGCACCTGCACGCTTTCAGACAAGCAAGATCACATCCTTGGACGCTCTACACCACACTTTCAGTATCTTCACACAGCACTGATGACGAGACGCTGCTAAGTCTAGTGGACGCTCTCCAGGCCTTTAGTCCCGCGGTGTAAATGGCCCTGCAGTGACAATAAGGTAATAAACCTTGAGCCAATAAAAAGCTCTGCGTGCAAGGTTATTGTGTCTACGATTACCTTCATTAGTCTCACTTATAAATGATATTTAAAGTAATTTGTGGCAAAAACAAACACAAAGAAGCCCTAATCATGTCATTATGATGTCTGAGTCAGTAGTTATGCTAAATTACGGTTTTGTTACTTCAAAAAGTCACTTCTCTTACATGTTTTACTGCAAGAAGCCTATACTGTAAATAGGGAGATTTACTGGAGATATACTGAAAAGCCAGAATCTGAGCACGTATTTGGTGCAAGGTGCCATAGTGTGTAGGCATATTGTGGAAAAGGACTTCATGTTAATGATTTGTATTTATTCCAGCTGTCTGAGCAGCCAGAAAAATTTGGCTGCACTCAAGTTCATCACAATTCGCATTACTAGAGAAATACCAGCAAAAAGTCTGATTTTCCAAACATACCAGATTATCATGTGCATGTAAACACCCTCATTATGAGTTATCACTCGTATAAATAAAACAACATTCAATAATGTATTATAAGCATTTTTTCTGGCCAAAACAAAATCCTAGGCTCGATTTTCAAATACAAGGATCCTCCCAAAAAAGGTTGTGGATATTGTTAACTACATTTTACTACTGTGCAGTAGTAAAACTATATTTTGTAACTATATTTTGTAAGAGTCATGTTGAGTTTTCATGAGAAACTGAATGATCTGAATGATTCAAAAGTGTAATTGAAATTGGGCAATCAAACAGCAGCATGGGTTTTGGGTGCTATTGTATCTGTGTGTGTGTGTGTGTGTGTGCATGCGTGCGTGCGTGCGTACATGTGTGCGTGCGTGTGTGTGTATGTGTGTGTGTGTGTGTGTGTGTGTGTGTGTGTGTGTTAGTCTCACACAATGTTGACTAATTACTACCTTTCTCCTCTAACAGCTGGAAAACTGGACAAACGCTGTGGGAGTGTGAACACAGTCATTACAGCTGTTATCACCATACCAGTGTGTGTGCATGTGTGTATGAGTGGCTGAGAGACAGGGAATGTGTGTGTGTGTGTGTGTGTGTGTGTGTGTGTGTGTGTGTGTGTGTGATCGTTGATAGACGCTGTGTAAAGCAGTTTGCGCTTAAACATCATTACAAAAGAGACAGTAAAGCTTATTCAGGCACTTAAGAGCAGAGCAGGGGTCGTGACCTGCTCATCCAGGCCTCAAGGCACTGCCCTTCTGACCTGACAAGCCAGAAACCACACTCACAAATTTTATTAGATTGATAGCAGTCTTTCCTCCTTCCTTTGTAATGGGAATCAGAAAGTACAAGCCCGTCTAATAAAATGAATGGTAAATGTGCTATATAATATAGTTATATGCAAAAGTTTGAACACCCCTGTTCCAATGACATTTTCTCAGTGAAAAGTGCAGGGAATAAAATGAAATGTGCAAATTTCCTGAAATTTCTTTTTGGCAAATATCTACAGTATTTGTTTGCTAAACAAAAAAACTAAGATCTAATTTTACTGTAGACCAGGGCTATTCAACTTCAATAGCAAGTGGCTGAATATGAAAATCCCTGGGGGTTCATGGGCCACACAGAATATTTGTCAACTAATGGCTAAAAAATTGCTTTTGATGATAATAGATATTATATTAGTGTGAACGAATGACACATATCCATTTTCTTTAACTTCAATACTTTCACATAAGGAGCTTTTAACCAAGGTCCATGTTTATATTTTGCTACATTCAACACATTTAGGGCCCATCAGCCCCTCCCCCTCCTGTGAAGTGGGCACAGCAGCTGGCTTAGACTTATCTTCATATTTTTTGTTTATGGGCTTTATGTCAGTGCCACTTTAACCGTCAAAAACAGCCGTTTTAACAGTATCCGGTTCAAGTAGATACATCACCGAGCTAAAACTGCACAGATTTTCCCCTCGCTGTGTGTGTGACTGGATTCCCTTCTCGTCTCAGGTTAAAGCACAGACACCATTATTTCTAAACGTCAAGTTCTTCAGAGGATAAACAGACATTTTTAATGCTCTCACCTGTTTTTGGCAGCCTAACGATTCTCCTCCATCTTCCGTTACTGCCAGCCTTTTACTCTCTGCTCTGCTTTTTTTAACACAGCCATTTTCTGACAAGTCCCGCCTCTTTCGGCTGCGATTGGCTAATAGTGCGGCAACTTCTGTGCTCGGATTGGCTAATTGTATACAACACAGTGGATAACCAATCTTGGCAAAAGTAGCTGGGGGACTACCAGCCAATCATGATCCCAAACCCATAATTTTATTATATCACATGAATCACACACTGTGATTTACTGGCAGCCATAAAAAATTTCAAAATTTCCGTATCGGGCCGCGGGCCACTAGTTGAATAGGCCTGCTGTAGAGTTTGTATAGGCTTTATTTTTTGCAGTAGGTTAAATTCAAAGAAACAGCAGAAATCAGTTTATTGGTATGACCTAGTTGTCCATAGCCAGGAAAAGAGAGCCTCCTCTTGCTGAATTAACTAATTAGATTATGGATGGGGGGGGGGGGGGGGGGTGTTGGGGGGTTGTGACGGCTGAACTATAATTGATTCTCCTCCATTGGCTCCTTCAGGTGGGTGGATGTTTCAGCACTAGTCGTTTTTTGTTTTCCCATTTCAAATTCCCAAAGTAAACTACAGCCCAGAAGGATGTCTAGAAAAGTGATGGCGGAATATCTTCGTATTCGCACAGTGTTGGGCAAACAGTGTAGAACTGATTCTAATGATCAAATTCCTGGAATTGGAAAATCAATTCTTTTTGAGAAAGACTCCCAGCCCTAGCTGCTTGAGGAAACGGTCTCAAAAACAAGAGGAGCCCTTGAACTCTGCACTCTGCATTTAATATTATATGCAGTAATATATTGTGGGACCAACACAAACTTCTTCAGTGTTCTCCAGCCGGAGCTCCATTTTAAATGGCATCTTATAACACATGGCAGTGTAGCTGGAGAATGTGGCCAGCGATGGTGTATAGGTTTGATTTTCTTCATATACTAGATGTAAATTTTCTTTAAGAGGCTACATGACACTTACAAAAGCCATTTATAACATAAACCTACATTTATGTAATTCCCACAAGCGTCAGTTGCCATAAACGCTGTCCATTGTGAGGCCATTTCACCTCAGCAAGTGTTATGACAACTGATACTTGTTGAAATAAAGCTTTATAATTGTCCATAAAGGTCAGTTGTCATGAAAAGCTTCTGTAATAAAATGATTGGTTTCAAAATGACAAGGCTTGTGCTGTAAATGCCTCACTGTTGTCCTGGATGAGTGGGGACGACGGGGTTATTTCTTGCCAGGGGGGGACAGGAGGCTGACTGGTCAGTCAGTCTATCACTGACTGAGGCCTTGAGGCCTTGCAAACATTAAACGCATTGCATGATACTTTCATTTAGAACTGCGATTAGTTAAGCTTGCTGTACCAGCATAAGCTACTGTTTTTCTTCCTTCTAGTCCATGTGTTCAGTGGGAAAGTGAAAAAAAAACCTATGCTAAGTCTGTGTCCCACACCAGTTGCTTGTTTATAATCTCCTTTATGTTTTTCACCATTATGCCTATTTCTTAACTCGTCCAAGTTCATGTTTTTCATTTTATCCCTCCATTTCTATGAACTGCTGTTACTGTTCCTCAAACTGATTCAACACTATTTTTATTTAATCAGCTATTTAACTAATTTGTTTGTATCATTTATTTATTTTAATTTCAGCTGAAAAGACACGTTAAAGCCTAAAGACTGGATCAGTTGATAATGCTACATGGTTTTTGTTGACTTTAAATCTCTCTTTTTTCTCGTCCGCTTGTTTCTGTCTTTCAACCTGATTTCCTTCATCCTTTGACTTTATTTTTTCTCATTTTCTTCTTTGCCCCTATCTCTTTCTCTCTCTTCTCATTCTCTCTTTCTCCTTTGTCCTTTCTCTCTTCATCTCTCTCGCATCTTCTCTTTCTCTGTGTGTATGTGTGCATGTGTGTGCGTGTGTGTGTGTGTGTGTTTGTGCGCCTGTCCTTTTTTCTCTTTATTCTCAGCTGAAGTAGGTATGAGTAAGTAACAGTGTTAAAAATGAACTTCATGTATCTTGATATTATGTTTTTGCTGTATCTTCTCACTCTACTTAATGAACTGTCTTCATGGTTCCTTAACCCATTTAAATTAAAATATTAACATGGCCCTTGTTAATGTTTATAAAAATGTCATTTATTGCAATTTCTAAATTATATTTTGACCAGATTCCTCAGGCAGGACGAGCATGCCTGCGTGCACATACTTGCAGAGAACTGGGTCAGAGGCAGAAAGCCTGGAGACAAACAAAAAGGGGCCTTGAGAGAACAAGCAGTCCATCACTCTACAGGGGATTCAGTCATCCGCTCTGTCCATTCCTGCACGCTTTCCCCCTCGCCCTCCCTCTTTCCTTCCCTTCCCCCCCCAAACGTCCTGCCAGACTCTGCCTCTGGTTAGGGTTTCTCCACTCTTATTCTTGTCAAAAGAACCAAGAACCTGGAAAAGTATGAAAGCAGTTTTTGGTAAATTGATTGAAAGATCAAAGGTTTGAAACTTTTTATTTTAAGGAATTCCGTTGGAAATGTCATGGATAATCACTCACAAACCACCCAAACTTAAAATTCTCTTATTCTTTTTTCCCCACCTAGAATGTAACGACACGCAATGCAGAGAATACACCTTGTTTTAGAGGGAGCCTCTAAAAATATCTAACGAATACAGAACAGAGTCTTAACAGAGTTTATCACAATCACATATCTCTGACACAAAATTGGCGTAAGTGTCAAGAATAACAGTTAATTGTATCTATTTATGGACAATTTGCAAACCATAACCAATCTCACTTTTCTCATTATTATAAGTTATTTATTTATAATTCCTGAAATGTAACTAAATACAGTACAACAAAATGTACCTGACTATAAAACTTTTAAAATTGAAGTCTGGAATGGATAGAAGTCTAAGCAAAGCTTGGGGGCTCTCAACAACACTGTATATCTATGTCCTCTACCAAAGTAATGTTAAACTTGCATTAACCCAGTAATTCTTCTGTCATTTTTATTTACTGGTGAAAAAGTCTATCCATAATTCAGCTATAATATAATGATTAGGTCACAACAATGAATCTTAGCTACCATAGACTCCATTTCCAACATTTTATTGAGACAGGAGACCATGACGATGCCTTATAGAGCTAACCAGCGCCATACAGCTTATTTGTTGAGTCTGCAAATCTGCAGCCACTATGATTATTCTATAGTACCCAAAAAAACTCACTGTGCATTTACTTTTCATACTTAATTAAGCAAATATTTTGTATTTTAACTTTAACTACAGAAGTTAAATATAAATAGTGGAGTTTTACTTTTACAGTTTTACACAAGTTATCTGTATATTATCCAATGAGCTGAATTGAACTGCGTTGTACGGAATTAAGCTAAAACTGAACTGAAATGAATAGAACTGAACTGAATTTTACGGTACTGAACTGAACTGAACTGAACTAAATGGAATTTTATTTGATTGGCCTGAATTGTATTGTATTGAAATGAATTGCATGTAATTAAATGGAAATGAGTTGAATTGAATAGAACTGAACTGAATTTTAAGGTATTGAACTGATTTTTTTTTTATTAGTCTGAATTGAAATGTAATGAACTGACCTGCACTGAACTGAATTGAACTGAAATGAACTGAACTGAACTGAATGGCATGTCACTGTATTGCACTGAACTGAACTGAATATAACTGAGCTGAATAGAAAGGAATTAAAATAAATAAAATGTATCGCATTTTATTGTTTTGAACTGCACTAATTTGCATTGAACTGAACTGAATGGAATTATATTGTGCTGAATGCATTTTTTTTTTTACTACTTTTACAGAGTTCACACTTGTTGTGAGTGCGCTGAGCAGGTGTGCGGAGTGAGTGGTGTGTTTGTGTGGGGCTTACAGTAAAGTGGTGTGTGTGACTGTTCTGTGGACGGCTGACGGACTCCCGCAGTTGTGTGAAATCGTGATTGTTTCAGTGGATTAGCTGTCACAATACGCTGCTTTATCCCAGGACGAACCCGACTGAAACACGACACGCTTCCCTGTGGCTCAGCTTAGACAAGCCAGGACCCAGCAATGGATCTCCCACACACACACACACACCCACATTGGCTAGGGCTTCCATAGACTATACTCCACCAATAAATCCACATTTCATTCCAAAATATAGGCCGCTTTCAAATACATGTATATATATGTTTTTTTCAGTTGTTATTCCTTTAAAAAGGAATAACGGACCCTTCTTTAGAGTCAAACAGCAGGGATCTCTTCAAATCCATACAATTCATGTGAAAATCTGTGAATTTGGCTCAAAACCTTTGCATGTACACTACAGTGCAAACGTCTCTGTCATTACAATGAATGCAAACAAACAAGAAGGCATTAAATAATATCAAGATTTGTTTTGTTCATAAAATGTATTTGAAGTTTTGTGAGCTGCTTAGAAGAACACAGGTTCAGTTCCAGATTTCACCTCCAGCAGTTGCATGGATTTGTGAAACTCCATCAGCAGCTCCTGATTTATTCTGATGAAGTATCAATCGAGCTGAACCAGGTAGGTCTAGGAATGATTGAGCAAATACAGAAACACATAAAAAACGTTATTTACTTTATTCATTATTATTTGTATGTGTTTTAATATTATCTTTAAAAAACATATTGTTCAGCTTGAATATCAGTTAATAATATGCTTGGAGATGGTGAGAAACAGGAGAGGGGATTTTTACTAAGCTGCGTGTTTCGAATGTCTCTCAGTGAATGTTTTTTTGTATTATTAAAATTCTGTATCGTTCCATGGCTAAAGAGGAAAAAAATGATGTAATCTTTTGAGACAGTGTTAAGAATCAGAGTGATTTTGGCTCCCCCTCTCCCCGCCATGTCTTAGATCATCTTCACTCTCCTGCAGGGCCCTGTTTTCACTGTAAAAACTCAGCAATGCGCAGCTGAGCGGAGCCTGTGTGTATTTCCAAACCCTCACTTTGTTTAAACTGATATACCCCCGGGATACAGGCCTGGAATGTATTAGATTTAGAAAACGTTAGTGAGCGAGTGGATGTGAGTGCGGCGGGGTAGCCGAGGCTGTGAGGAGAAAGAGGAAAGATGGGTAATAGACATAAAGAAAAAACCAGAGTGAGAGAGAATAAGAAAAAGAGAGGTAAATCTAGAGATAAAGACCGGGGCGGGGTATTTAATCTAATTCTTTATTAGAGTGCTTTTATAAGAGGTTCTCATAGCTCTCAGGTTGCTGCTTGGGAAAGGTGCAGTAGGGTACATGCCAGAGTGGTGTATGTGTGTGTGTGTGTGTCTGTGTGTGTGTGTGTGTTTTAGCTCTTTCTGGAGACCCAGTATCCATAGAACAATGAAAAACATGATAATGGGAAATAATGAGGACATAATGAGATTTTTTTAAGGAAAATCTAAGGTTATGTGTGTGTTTGCATAGGTGTGTTTTAGCTCTTTTGATTTTCTGAGGATCAGTTTAGGGTTAGATTTTTTTGAGAGTTTATGTGTGTGTGTGTTTGCATATGTGTGTTTTAGCGCTTTTGGTTTTCTAAGGATCAGTTTAGGGTTAGATTTTTTGAGAGTGTATGTGTGTGTGTGTGTATGTATGTGTGTGTGTTTGGATTTGTGTGTATTTAACTCCTTTGGTTTCTGCTGTACAGTTTAGGGTTAGTTTTTTTGTGAGTGAGTGTGTGTGTGTGTGCCAGTGTGTCAAGCTCTTTTGGTTTTCTGAGGTTCAGTTTAGGGTTAAGTTGTGTGTGTGTGTGTGTGTGTATGTGTGTGTCAGAGACTGTGTGTTTGTGTTTAACTCTTTTGGTTTTCTGAGGTTCAGTTTAGTGTTAGATCATGTGTGTGTTTGTGTGTGTGAAAAACATGTTAATGAGACATTGTGAGAACATTCTCTTGTTCCTATTTTTTTAAATTTTTTACAACTAATCCTTTGGTTTTTGAGGTTCAGATTATAGTGTGTATGTGTGTGTGTTTATGTTTGTGTTTGCATATGTGTGTATTAGCCCTTTCTTGAGATCCAGTGTCCATAGGACATTGGGAAACATGAAAATATGACACTATGAGGACATACTTTTGTCCCTATTTTGAAAAAAAGTAAAAGAGTCCAAAAACTAATCTTTTGGTTTTTGAGGTGCAGTTTAGGGTAATATGATGTGTGTGTGTGTGTGTGTGTGTGTATGTGTGTGTGTGTGTGTGTGTGTGTGTGTGTGTGTGTGGTTTGCTGGTTAAATCATGTTTGGATGGCATCATGGCAGCCCCGCAGTGTAGTGGCACCCAGAAGGAAAACCTCTAGCTCTGCAATTTACTCTCAATTACCGAGGTTAATGCCCATGCACGTTTATAGCCCACCACAGTCATTCCACATGGCTGCATGGTGTGTTAGTTATTACCCAAGTGTGTGAGAATGCAATGTACTTATTTACAGTAGCTACAAAAACCTCTGTTTCTTTTCTTTCACTGTTTTCCACATTTAGATTAGTAATGACATTTAAACCAGGCTCTTAGCATAAGCGGTATTTGCTATTATTAGTCATATTACATCTGTTAGGTACAGTACTGTGTCTTGAACCGCCCCTAATTTCTTTATATTTTGCTTTGAATCACCAAAAATACTATTTTATGCCTGTCTAACTGTCTCATATCTGGTATATTGAGCAGATTAAAATATAGAAATGAGAACAAATGTTTTTCAGTGACAGGCTGCAAAGTGCCTAAAGATACAAGGAGCCCAGATAAGGAGTTCCAACCACTCAGCATTCAGCACCACCAGTATACTGATCACTGCCTGATTATCTGGCATCATCTGCTCTTGTTGCTTCACTGGTTCAAGACTTATGTTAGATAGCTTTGTTATGCTTGAACAAACCTAGGTCATTGTGTGGCTTAACAAACAAAAAACAGGAGTAAAAATGAGACCCATTGAAAGTCCTTCAGGAAGTCTGGAGAGCTGTTCCTCGCAACTACATTAAAAATACAAGAAAGTGTGACTTTTTGGAAGTAAAATACAAAGAAATTAGGGGTGGACCAAGACACAGTACAGTATTAGGTATCTATTAGGTGTGATGACGTGTTAGATTAAAAAAAAATAAATACATTTTAATAATGACTCGTGGGTCTAAATACTAAAATTCACACAGTTAAATGTTATAGTGATTGATCCATAAGTCTTTTTGTTCCACCCAAAATCTGTTTCCAGTGCTGCTGTATTTCATTAAATATGTTGCTGAAATCAAAATCTATGTGAAGAAATTCGAAGTGAAGAGTTGCTGTTAACAGACTCTCTGTAACCGGTTTTCACTTTATATTCTCTGTAAGTGAACAGGAATATAGTCTGCCTTCACCAGACAAGGTTAGATGATAGGTAAACAGCTAACAGGCTAGTTAAGACATATGCAGAAGGATCGACAGTAAAAAGGCACTATAATTTATTTCAGGATGATAAAGTCTTCAGGCACCAGTGCATGACCATGATCAGCAACTTGGAACAGTATTTTGATGCGTGAATTTGTATTATTAGAATGATCATGTTGTTAAAAGTCTGCTGATTTAACTTTAGCTGGTTCAGAAGATGCATTGTTAGCATTGGCAGATAGAGAGCAAGTATGCTGAGAGAAATGGTTTGAAAAAGATTTATCCAGTCTCATTTGTAAACAGAATGTTGATTGGTCATTTTAAGGCACTTTTCAGGCTAGAACTAAAAAAATCTCCTGTTCTTTTTATTTTTCACATGATCACTCTGGCCAAATATCTGCTTGGGAACTTTGTTAAACAAAGTGTACTTGCTCTTAAAGTTATCATTTTATGTCCCATTAAATGTCTCTCAGATGTTCATAGTCATTGCAGCCAAGTGAAGCTGAAGGAATAACATTCAGAGCAGATTCATGCTGGAAATTCATACTGGATATCAAATTGTACAATGTTATAGAAAGCTTATGCTCAAACTGCAGCCCAGTACTGTGTATATATGTGTATATGTGTGTGTGTGTGTGTGTGTGTGTGTGTGTGTGTGTGTGTGTGTGTGTGTGTGTGTGTGTGT
>JBBJLS010000023.1:2734243-2746627 GCA_037577275.1 Bryconaethiops microstoma
CACTCACCAAACCGCAGCCCGGACGCTTCTCTCTCAACCCTCCTGCCATCAAGGCCTTCCATCATCTATGTCAGCAATTCACCTCAGCACCTATCCTCCTTCATCCAGATACATCCAAGTCATTCGTTTTCGAGGTGGACGCCTCCGATGTGGGCGTAGGAGCCGTTCTCTCACAGCGAGGTCCAGACCAGAAACTACACCCTTGTGGTTTCTTTTCTAGAAAATTAAATCCCACGCAACAATGTTACGGTGTAGGGGACCATGAGTTGCTCACCATCAAGTGGGCTCTAGAAGAATGGTATCACTGGCTCCAGGGCGGCGGTGAATTGTTCACGGTCTGGACCGATCATCAGAACCTCATAGCCATCAGACAAGCTAAACAACTCAACCCCAGACAGGTGCGGTTGGCCCTATTTTTTGAGCAATTTAACTTCCATTTCTCCTACCGTCCAGGATCCAAGAATACCAAGGCTGATGCCCTCTCCTGTCAGTACCAAGCGGAGAGTCCCCGGATGGATCCCGTGCCTGCTCTGTCACCCCAGATCATCCTGGCTCCTCTCCAGTGGGGGTTAGAAGATAGAGTCTGCCAGGGACACACCTTGGAGTCTCCCCCTCCTGAGACACCCGCTGGATGCCTCTATGTCCCTAACGACATCCATCAAGAGGTCCTCCAGTGGGCTCATTCCTCAGCCCTTGCCGGTCACCCAGGGATCGCCCAAATGATGTCCCTCTTGAAGAGATCTTTCTTGTCGCCCAACATGCAAATGGACACCCGGGCTTTCGTCCAGGCTTGCGATGTCTGTGCTTGGGCCAAGAGTTCCAACGCTGCTGCCCCGGGTCCTCTTCACCCACTCCCAGTCCCTCATCGACCGTGGACTCACATCTCTATAGATTTTGTCACGGGACTTCCTGAGTCAAATGGAAAAAATACCATCCTCACCATTGTCGATAGATTCTCCAGGGCTGTTCACCTGGTGGCTCTCTCCGGACTCCCCTCTGCCAAAACTACCGCGGAACTGATCATCGAGCACATAGTCCGATTGCATGGGTTCCCCAAGGACATCATCTCGGACAGAGGGCCCCAGTTCACGGCCAGGTTCTGGGAAGCCTTCTGCTGTCTAATCAATTCTACCGCCAGTCTATCCTCCGGGTACCATCCCCAGACAAATGGTCAGATGGAATGGGCCAACCAACAACTGGAGCGCTTCCTTCGCTGCTTTGTGGCTGCTAGACAGTGCTCCTTTGCTCGCTACCTTGTTTGGGCAGAACTATCCCACAATCTTCTCACCTCCTCCGCCACTGGCCTCAGCCTTTTCGAGGTATGCTATGGTTTCCAGCCTCCGATGTTCGACCATCACGAACCGAAGGTTGATGTACCATGGTGCCCAACAGTTGGTCCGTCGGTGCTGGCAAGTTTGGTCTCATGCTTGGAAGTCCATCCTGCAAGTCAACACCCGCTACACCTCCCAACATCTTCGCCGGCACCCTCCGGGACGACTGTTCCATGTAGGTGACAGGGTCTACCTCTCCACCCAGCACATCAAGCTCAGCACTGAATCCAGGAAACTCTCCCCACAGTTCATCGGCCCCTTCAAGATCACCAAACGGATTAACCCTGTTACCTACAGGCTCCTTCTGCCTGCCTCTCTCAGGATTCACCCCATTTTTCATATTTACCAACTCAAACCTGTTTTCTTCTCTCCTCTGTCTCCCCAGGCTCCTGCTCCTCCTCCGGCCCAGATCATTGATGGTGGTCCAGCGTATACCAGCCGACGGATCCTGGATTTGCGACGCCGTGGTTGTGGCACCCAGTACCTTGTTGATTGGGAAGGTTATGGTCCGGAAGAACAGTCCTGGGTTCCTGGTAGGTTCATCTTGGATCCTTCCCTCATCCAGGATTACCGTCGTCGGGTATCCTCTCAGCCTGTGCTGTCTGATGACGGTCCTGGAGGAGGGTACTGTCACATGCACCAGATCACGTGACGTCAATTGGTCCCAGAAGTGATGCGCACTCAAGGTATAAAAACAGGAAGAGAAGGTCACTCTGTACACAGACATTGTGCTACATGCCCAACTCGTGTCCCTCCTCGACTCTACGGTACTGTGAGTACTTCTGGCTCACTAGAACCCTCTCTTATACCTTTCTGTGTGCGTGTGAGAATGCGGTTTTCTTTGTTGGGAATCTCTACTCCTCTCTGGAGCGTTCTCATATCAACCGTATGAGTAACCAGCTCTCTTGTTTGTTTCCATGATTGGGCTCTTCACTCACACTACAACTGCTCATCTTTCAGTCGTTCGGGTCTAGCTCCGTGACACAATCAAACACTACGTACATATAAATTAGAAATATAAAAGATAAAAACACTGCAAACTGGTTAACTAATATCTCCCCCCCAAATGGTCACTCAGTTTAAATGTATTTGCAATGTATTAAATACACAGTGTATGAAATTAAGGTACACTTGTGTTTTTAATTAATTCATTTTTGGACATTTTTTGGTTTTAAAATTGAATATAATATAAGAGCTGATATTTGTGAGTGAGCTCAGCAAGTGGGACATCAGATAAAATGGGACAAATAATTATCATGACACACTGCCAACAGGAACCAATCAAATGTAACCCGTTGTGAATATTTAATACAAGGTAGCTTGGCATGTAGTATTTGTATTCGTTGTATTTGTCCTGATCATCATTTGAACTCCCAAAGCTTCACTTTAGCTTGGTTCACCCTGTAAAAAATCTCAGTCCAATGTTATGTGGTCTAATTTGTTAGTCCCCTTTACCCTGTCCATCAATGGTCAGAACACCGACAGGACCACCAGTGGGCAAGGTGTTGGTGTTGGATAGTGGTAATAGATTTGTAAACACCTTCTCTTCTGAAATCAAGGCTGTTATTAAAGGAGTTTGTATCCATTTGCTGTTGTAAAGTCCTCCACTCTTCTGGGATAGCTTTACACTAGTTGTTGGAACATTGCTGTTAGGATCTGACCGCATTCAACTAGAAGAACATAAGTGATGTCAGGTAATGATATTGCATAATTAGTTCAGGATCACAAACACCACTCCGGCTCATCCCAGTGGTTGAAAAGCACCAGGAGGCTTTAAAGCTCTTTAGCCAGTACTTGGAATTGAGCATGGTGACCTGAGGCTCATTTGTGGTTCCAATAGAGTGTCCCATTCTATTGACAGTGTGTTTATATGGAGATTACTCAAGCTATGTTTGTCAGCAATGGGGCCACCTTAAACTATTTGAAATCACCAAGTAAAGGGGGAGGGGGTTGTCTTGGTACCTTAGGACATATGGTGTATAACTGGTGTCTAGAATGCTCAGGTATAGATCTCAAGTGTGCAGATTTTTGTACATTGTGTTTTTTCCCTGATATTTAGGTTGTACTCTTTAGAGAATAATAAAAAGAGACCAGAGAACATTTCAAATGGCTGCAACACTGCCCCTCCCTCAGTGTGGGCCTTTGTACACATGAAAAGGAATAGAACAAGAAGATTAGTGAGAAAGAGAGAAAGAAATAAGGAGGGAGAGAGGGAAAGAGAACAGGCGAGTGACAGAGATAGAGAAAATGAGAAAAAGAGAGAGATTCTTCAGAGTGTCCTCGTTCCCGGAGTCTCTGCAGGAGAAGGACCAGCCCTGTGAAGCTGACTCCATTAGGAATACATGATGCCCCCAAAGCACTTTTTCTTCCCACCCCCTTTCACACTTGCTCACTCGCCCTCTCTTTCTTGCCTCTTTCTCTGGGGATTTTGTGAAATATGTTGAAAGCAGACCTCCAAGGCCATTAGAATTGGAAAACAAATGGCATAATTCAGGAGAGAACCCTACAACTCATGGCAGTTGGACCTACAACTCTCCTCCACCCTCTTCTTGTTTTTCTAGTAATTTAGAGGGTGTCTTGAAAGTTGTTTTTGCCATCAGGTGAAAGAGAAAACTTTGGCCAAGCTTGTAATCCATCTGCCTCACTTTGTAATGAGCTTGTTGGGTAAAACACGCTACCTTAGTGTTTCTTCAAAGGTCTTTGAAATATACCAAATCTTTTTTTTAGTTTTCAAATTAAAGGATGTTGTTACAGAAAACAGTTATTTTCACCATTCAGTCACAACATTTAATCAAGAGGCCGCAAGTGAACAAATTATGTGTTGAAAGCAGAAAAAATGGTGCAGCGTAAGGATCTTTGTGACAGGGGCTAAACTGCGAAGGACAAACAACTGGGTCAGAGTACCTCCAAAACAAAAGGTCTTGTGGGATATTCCTGGCATGCAGTGGTCAGTATCTACCAAAATTGGTTCAAGGAAGATCAAGCAGTGAATTGACGAGAAGGTCATGGATGCACGCGAATGTACCACCTACCTAAACATTTTTACAAACCAAGGACTACATTTGTATGGGACAATTGTTCAGGAATAACCCCATCCGAATAGACTTGTTAATTTAGATATTTAGACTCTTACCAGTCTTAAAACTCTTACACCTCTTACTTAGACTTTAAATGTGAATGATTTTCACTGACCTAATCACCATGAGAAGGTAAGACTTGTTGGAATCATTACATGAGAGTCAGTGCCTGGTATTTAACAGTGCAGTTCAAGTTTCAAAATTTCTTTCCTTGACTCTCTACCCTGTTTACAAGTGGGTGGAGAGTGTGATGCCGAAACGTCCCTTGAAATGTATTTTAAATAATTGTAAAAAATGAAATACTATAAACCTCTAAATTATTTAGGGACCCCTACATGTTTTATCCTTTCTATTGGCTCTACATTGAACATTGTATGATGCAGACACTAAAGGAGACTCTTATTTGTTAGCATGCCTGCCCTTCCATTGCAGGCTGAGATTCACTGTGGCATTTGATCTGACATTTCCTATTTAAAAGGGCACTACGAGATCATCTGTTGGTTGACAAGAGGCTGTGAGAAGATTCTTAACAATCTTGTATAATAAGCCAATGCCATCGAGAGCTGTTGAAAAAGGTATTTGTTTTCAACACTTGGCTACATTTCCACTTGTCATTTATATTTAGTGACAGCTGCCCTACCGTACTACTGATCTTTCCATTTTTTACCCTCTGACAAGAAACTGTATTTGTGGTGATGCTCAGAATGATACTTGATTATCTTTTCATTCAGAAGGTAAACAACATCCATTTTATAGTCACAAATATAGTCATTCGCAAAGGCTTGAAATATCTCTGAAATAACCTGACCATAACCATGCTATGGCAGAAGTTATCTGCTGTCATAAGCTGTCAGGACAGGTTATGTTCAGCAGTATTACTGTGTCATGTTGCTATGACTAATTGTTAAGTGTAATAATGCTTGATGTCATGACAGCTTATTCCACTTGATATTTTTGCGGTGTTTTCTAGCTTTCATGATAGTTAATGGTAACGATTACATAAGGCTGTTAAATTGCTGGACACATGACATCAGGTGTTTGAGCCAGTCCTCTTGCTAACAAGTACATGAAAGTACACACGTGGCCATGCAATCTCTACAGACCAGCATTGGCAAAAGAATGGGTTATACTGAAGAGCACACTTTTGAATGTGTTGCTGTCATAGGAGGGCATCTTCGCAACAATCAGTTCTGCCCTGCACAAAAAGTTCTACCCTGTTAGATCTGTTCCATTCAGCTGTAAGTGCTATTACACTGAAATGGCCTACAAGCATCATCAGCTCAGCCACAATGTGGTAGACCACTTAAACTTACAGAGCTGGATTGGACAGTGCTGAAGTGTGTAAAAAAGTGTTTATCTCTGTTGCATTACTCACTACAGAGTTCCAAACTGCTTCTGGAGGTAGCACTACCACAAGAACTCTGTCAGGGGCTTCATGATATAAGATAAGACAAGATAAAAAAGAACTTTATTTAACCCAAGGGAAATAATTTTGTCCTAAACATACTCAATGCAACAAGAGGAATAAAGATAGAAAATTAAGAGTTTAAAAAGGGAGAAACAAACATTTAATAACATACAGATGATTAAATAAAAAGCAGATGAGTAATATTGCACGATCTGAGTGAGAAACCAAATGACATTAATGCTGAGAAAGATCACCTACAGAATGAGGAAGAGTTATACAGTCTTATTGCCATGGTATGAAGGATTTCTGTGGTGTTCTTTTCTGCATTTAGAGGTGATGATTCTTTTGCTGCGTGTGCTCCAATGGCCCATCATGGAGGCATGGATGGGGTGAGAGTGGTTGTCCATGATACTGAGAAGCTTTTTCAGCATTCTCTTCTCATACACCTCCTTTAGGTTCTCCAGTCTGACACCCAGGACAGAACCAGCCTTTTTAATCAGCCTGTTCAGCCTGTTCAGCCTCTTCATTTCCCCAACATACAGCTGCAAAGAACACAACACTCTCTACCACATAGTGATAGAACATGGTCAGCATAAGTTTCTGTATAGCTGCACACAAGCCTTAAATAACATGCGTATTCTGGAGTGAATAATCATGCTTCACAATCCGGCAGACAAATCTGGATGGAGCTAGGCTTGGTGGATACCAGGACAACACTAACCAATGGAATGCAGAGCATCATCAAGAAAGGTTGGTGGAGGAGGCATAATGGTCTGGGTCTATTTTCAAAGTTTTGGGCTACTTTCCTTCCATTCCAGTGAAGGGTAATTTTAATGCAACATTTAAAGACACTTTAGACAATTATATGCTTCCACTTTGTTGGCAACCATTTGGCAATCACATTGATACAAGTTGAATGATGCTCTAGTGCCCAGGCATGAGACTGCAGCAGCATGTTTACGACAGCCCCTAGTCCTGTCTTTTAGTGCATTTTAAACCCTCTTTTTTTCTTTTTACAAAGGTAATCTGGTATATTTTATATTAATAAGCTGTGCTCTCTCCAACCATGATGTTTGAGAGAATTATTACTGCGTTTCTACTGTTTGCAGCTTTTTGTTTGCGGCTAATTCTAACACAGTTAGCTGCACTGACCAGCTCTTTGTTTGCACACACAACCAGGTGATCTTGCTGAGGCAAGTTATACCAATTCATGGAGTGATCATTTTGGACATTCCATCAAAGATAAGGAGGGGAAGATGTAAAGGGGATGATGGAGTAGCAAAAGGTCAAGCAATAAGACCAGTGAGGAATGGGCAACTGTCTGGTGAACAGGAGAGGAAGAGGTGATACAAAGCTTATCTTCCCTCCATTATTATAGACAATGTGAAGTCACTGAATAGTAAGATAGACAAGCTTACAGCATTAGTTGGATACAACACTGAAATTTGCAAGTGCAGTTTAATGTGCTTTTCTGAGACAAGGCTGCATGAACATATTTTTGATAGTGTGAACGCTGCTAAATTTTTGTGTGTTCAGACAGACACTCGGCACAAAAATCAGCACTATAATGGGAAGTGCAAAGGGGGAGGACCCGCTGTTTTTCATGATGAGTGATGGTGCCACCCTGGTCCCTTAGTGCTTAAGGAATGCGTCTTTAGTTGGGACATTGAGCTGTGAGCAGTGGGGCAAGGACACTGACATTGTACCAGTAAAATTGTTACGCTCCTTCCCCAAAGACATTTATCTATGAAGTTCAAGGAGGGAATGGACAGGTACAGGAGAAAGCTAGAGCAAAGGCTGCATCAGAACAACACCAGGGACATTTGAACGGACAAGGAAACAATCAAAGACTAGCAAGTCTAGCACCCAAGGGACTGATTGAGAGGGCTAATGAGTTTAATGTGTTTTTTAACAGGTTTGACAACAGGCCTTAGCCCAGCATTTCCTTCAGCTCCCACACAACACCCAGTGCCCCTCTGGCTTCCTCCGTCAGTGCCTCACCAAAATGCAACTATTCATCCTGCCTCTCTCCTACCCCCACCATCTCACCTGCTAGAGCCTCCCCTCTCTCTTCTGCTGATATCAACTCTGTCTATCACCATCAGATGACCAAGTAAGGAGAGAACAATGCAGACTCTATCCTGCCAAGACACTGACTCCAGATGGCATAAGCGCACAGGTGCTCTAGTTCTGTGCCTCCAAGCTTTGTGGAGTACTGCTAGGGATTGTCAACTTGAGCCTCAGTATCAAGAAAGTACCAGTGCAATGGAAAACATCATCTCTGGTTCCTGTGCCGAAGAACCCCAGTGCCCCATCAGATGACAGGCCAGTTGCCCTTACACTGCATGAAGCTCTTTGAGAGACTGATCCTGGACACTCTTGGCCCCCAGGCTAGACCAGCACTAGATCCCTTTCAGTTTACTGCAGCTCAACTAAGAAGATGGATAAATTAATTGATTGTTCAAGACTACAGTTACCTTGGTGTGCACTTGGATAATAAGTGGGATTGGTCAAATAACTCTCTGGTCACACACAAGAGAGGTCAAAGTAGGTTGTACATCTTATAAAGACTCCAATCTTGTAGACTCTGTAACACCATGTTGCAGGTGTTCTATGAGTCTGTGGTGGCCAGTGCCATTTTCTACATTGTGGTGTGCTGGAGCAGCAACATGAAAGTAGCAGACAACAAGAGGCTCCACAAGCTGATCAAGATGGTGGGCTTAGTGGAGGGTGAGGAGCTCAACAACTTGGAAACTGCAGCTCATTATTTTGAGTGTGTGTCCCTAGGCACACACACTCAAAATAATCTGTGCAATAGCCTGCTGCTATTCAAATATACAATTTCCTAAAGCTGGAGAAAGTAACCTTGGGGGAACCAAGACTCAAAAGGGATTCTGTATTCTGGGGACTAGATGCCAGCATACTGAGATTGTCAGGGCTGGTGCCTGACAGTTGGTGGCTGGTAGAGGCCACCCTTTTTCTGGTTATGTTGGGGCTTTTATTTTGAAGGGTGATTGGGTTTGTTTTAGTCACAGCTGGGTTTAGTTGGTGTTAAGTGCTTGTATTTTGTTATTGGTGGTTGGGTTTTTGTTTGTGTATTTATAGGGTTTGTGTTCATGTTGAGGTTGTCGGTCAACTGTTAAACATGCTACTTTGTGTTTGCATTTCTCCAGTCTCCTTTTGTTATTGGTTTGAGTTTTGGTTTGCTGGCCCTAGTGCCTTTTGTTTTGTTTATAAATTAAAATATTGCAATAGATGTCTGCAAACGTACCTGCCTTTATGTGGGGGTCATGGAGGTTCATAGCAAAAGATCATGCGGGGATTCTGTGCTGAGGTCATTTAAATGTTAGTAGTAGAATTGTGTTTTGATAACATCGGACTAATGTAAAATATCCTGCTTCTAGTGAGGACTCTTGCTGCCACATTCTGTTTATTTAGTTTCTTGTTGGAGCATCCTGGCTGCAAGGCATTACAGTGATCAAGTCTGGACATGATAAAGATATGAACAGGGGTTGACATAAGTGGTATGCAAGTACGCATGTGCAGGATAAACAGTAAAATGTGCAACAGCTTTCAGTTTTCATGGCGTACCTAATTTGAGTAACTTCATACTGGATTTCACCACTTAGGTAAGGAAAACTTAAAACAAATTGAATAATTACATTTTCAAATAATTAAAAAAGTGTGTACAATATGGGGGCTAAACATTCTAGCCATCCGGTTTGATAAACATGAAGCTGGCAAAGAGGATGACATGGATAGTGAGGTTCAGGGGCAATTTTGGGGGGATGAAACAAGTGATTTTGAAAAATACTACAATGGATATTTTCTTAGAACCAAACAAATAACACAGGTAAAAAAAAAACAAGATTTGTAATCATCAGAAACCACAACACACTTTTCTCAACCATTTTTTCATGCTGATTTCAGATCTGCTTTCAGTTTTTTTTCTGTCATATCAACTTTATGAATTATGAGTAATATTAAATTTGTGATAGACTTGCAGTTTTTATTAAACCGCAGGCACCAATCAAGTAACTGTTTCAATATTTTCAGTGCAAAGTCAGACAGACTCACACTGTGGTATAGATATAATGATCAGTGTCAGTCAGATACCACTGTTTCTTCAAAAAAGATACCACTGTTTCTTCTTAGTATATGATTATTAAATGCTAATTATACAACTATCATGCAATATATAACTGTACGTGCTAGGGAAAACTAAACATAGATTTGAAATCAGCATGAATATTTTATATAAAATAAAATAAAAGTGCTATAATGGTTCCAGCGCCCATGGTGAGGTGGAAAATTCATTAAGTACTCATTAGAATACTAGAGCAAAAAAATTATGTCAACCCCTGGGTATGAACTATTTTTTCTGCATCATGTAGGCATATTGCTTAGCTCAGTAATATTTCGAAGATGAAGTATTAGTAATACTAGTATTATCTACATGTGCTTTGAAGGATAGGTCTCAGTCACACCAATGTATTTACATTTGACACAAGAGAAACTGAGGATACAGCAAGCATTCAGCATTAAACCTGAGAGTTTGTGTCTGACAGCTTTTGGACCTAATTGAAGAGCAGGAGAAAGTTATGTGACATCTAGTGTTTTATATTCTTCATGCAACGTTTAATCTTATTTAATCTTTCTTTGTTATTTGGGTGGGGTGATATACACAGTTCTGTGTCACCTGATAACAGTGGAAGCGTTTTTAGCCAATGGCAGCTTGTACAATGTAAATAAAGGAGGTCATAATATTTTTTACTTTATCTAATAGAATAGAGTGGTCTATGGTGTTGAATTTTAGACTAAGGCCAAGAGAAAACAGCAAAGATATAAAGCCTTTGTCAGCAGACAGTTGAATTATCTTTCCTAATGCTGTTTCAGTGCTGTGATTAGGCCACTGTGAATAGAAACCAACATGACTATAACTACAATTCTTAGATAAAATCTTAGGTAAAATGGTGGATTAGACAGTCCCTGCAGTTTTTTGCGATTTTGCGATGCGTCAAATCCTGTGAAATCAGCAATTTACTGCATATTTCCACAATGCGTATTTTCTATCCTGTCGCATATCACCCAAAATACTTCATGTAAAATCACAACTGTTCTACAACTCCTGGTGGCAGTATTTCCCATGCACGATCACTACTGACATGCATCATTTTAATTAATGATGGTCAGCAAAAAGGGGAGAAACAAGTCCCATTTACCATCTTTTATCACTGCAAAGGACCAAGCAAAACATCCCTCAGTTCTTCACAAGTGTGGGGGCAAATTGTTTTGCACTCCCTGCAATAAAGTTCTTAACCATCAAAGGAAATTTACAGTAAATTACCATTTTACTCCAGAAATCAAGGCTGTCCTCAAGCAGAAGAGGAGGGCCTTCAAATCAGGAGACAGTGAGGAGCTGAAAGGGGTGTAAAGCAAGCTGAAAGGACTGCTATAGGCAGAAGATGGAAATCCTGGAGAGTCCTTAGAACCATCTCAGGCCACAAAGAACAAAACTCTCTGCCAGTGGTGGATGTGAGGTGGGCAAATGAACTGAATCACTTCTTTAACAGGTTTGATTCATCCTCAACATCTTCTGCAGACCCCCACTGCTGTTCCACCTCAGACACCTCAGTCACTTCACACCTCTTCCACACACTCTGCTCCTCCCCTCCAACCACCGCATCCAGTACACATTCAGGACATGGCTCCAGGCTGTCTCTCTCAACCATCCAGATTAGGAAGGAACTGAGGAGGATCAAAGCCAGGAAGGCAGTGAGTCCAGATGGCATCAGCTCAAGGGTTGTCAGGTCCTGTGCAGATCAACTGTGTGGGGTGATGGAGCTTATCTTCAACCTGAGCCTGAAGCTGGGGAGAGTTCCACAGCTCTGGGAAACCTCTTGTGTGGTACCAATGCCGTAGACATCACATCTCAAGGACCGCAACAGCTACAGGCTGATGAAGACCCTGGAGCAGCTGGTCCTTACTCAACTTCGGCCCCTGGTGAGCTCATCACTGGACCCACTTCATTTAGCCTACCTGGCACTGGAGTGGATGATGCCATCATTCACCTCCTACATTGTTCCCTCTCTCACCTGGAGACTGCTGGGACCACTGTGAGAATCGTCTTCTTTGATTTCTCCAGTGCCTTCCTTCCCACAATCCTGAGTGACAAGCTGGAGTACACAGGAGTGAATCATCACCTCACAACATGGATACTGGACTACCTTACCAATCAACCACAGTATGTGAGAACTCAGGGCTGTGTGTCGGACAGAGTCCCCACAGCGAATGGTTCTGGCAATGTTCCTCTTCATCATCTACACTGCAGACTTCACTCACAGCTCCACCAACTGCTTCCTGCAGAAGTTCTCTGATGACTCTGCAATAGTCGGCCTCATCACTGATGGGGACGACAAGAAGTCCAGTGAACTGACCCGGGATTTTGCGGACTGGACTCACAATTCAAATGTTCTCTACAAAAAAGGGGAGAGCAGGCTGTTCCTGCTGCAGAGGCTCAGGTCTTTTGGAGTACAGGGGCCGCTCCTGAAGACCTTTTACGACTCTG
>JBBJLS010000023.1:2746727-2783655 GCA_037577275.1 Bryconaethiops microstoma
AGCCACTCCTGGTCTCAGGGTGGAGGAGAGTAACCAGTCCCCCTCTATAGTGCCCTCTGGAGGCCATGGAGTGGGACAGTTATATACTCATTAGAAAAAGAGTGATTTGAATCAAACTAATAGAAACAAAACCTCTGTCTCAACAAACACTATAAACATTTCAGTGTAGCTGCCTTCAAACTTCACATCTTTACCAAAAATGTTAATGTGACTGTACATCTGAAATACATCAAGTGACTCATCATCTACGTCCAAAGACCACTCTCAAGTTATTGATTATAATACAGGAAAGTTTTGGGCTATGTTGATTTTAGCTGATCTCCACAAGTTAAAGTTATCTCTGTTTTTGAGGCAATTGACAGAAGATACAAGACAAGTTTTGTCAGTTCTGATGTAGACCTATTATTTCAACTTTAAAGCCTACTACATTTATGCTTTTTGTCAGAATTTAAGTTAATTTAAGTTTTTCAGAATTACTAATTTTGAGCATTTCTGGAAAGATGTGGGCAATGTCAGTGTTGGCTTGTATTCGCAAATCATGGGTTTTATTGAGGTAATTACATCAGGACCAAAGGACAGAAAATAATAATAAAAAAATTCATGCAATTAATCTGTCTGCCTGTCAATTTTGTTAATCTCTCACCCATTTTCTATCTTACTAGGCCCATGTAGACCATGTAGACAATTTTTTTTTTACCAAGGGAAAACAGGTCTGTCATTTGAGAGCTCATATGGATGAAGATTTGGTTTCTTTAACTGAGACTTAATAACCGATTTTGGTGAATACACAATAATAAGACAGAATTTTATCATTCCTGAAAGAGGCCCGATTATTACTGGAAAGACTTCATTTAAGTAAGCTTGTAGGAACTGAATTGAGATTTTGACAGCTGTGCCAGTTCTGCCTGTTGAACTGGATTAATGGTTACCAGCCTCTCTACTACAGCTAAATTTTGATTATTATCTGCATCAGCTGTATCAGGCAGCAGATGTGATGGAGTAAGACTTCTTCTTTGAATTTCTTATCTAATGGCTTTTAATTTGTGGTATTCCCTATCTCCGTTTTTGTTTTCACGTCTTTCAGTGTATTTTACATTCCTGCTTTTACTGTATTGCATGGTCGTTGTTTATATTAACCCCTTTGTTCGTTGCCCCTCTGTCTGCATCACTGTCTTGTCACGTCCTATTCTTGGTTTATTCTGACACGTGCTTTGTCTCAGCTTGGCATAGAGACGGAATGGGACCTTGCATTTATGGAGATGGAGTTGGACCTTGGGTGCGTGGAGATGTTATGTCACCTTGTTTCAGTATCTCTTGTTCAGTTAATACCCTGCTCTTTACTCACACATGTTCCTCTTTACTCACACATGTTTCTCCCCTTTGACTGGTCTCTCTCATTCCTTGCATTTGTTTTTGTTTGTTTTGCTGATGCTTCTCAAAGATATTCTGTTTTGCTTCACAGACGAGTACTTGAGATTGATTTTAAATCAAGCCCTTCTGACCTTGTTTCCTGCCTCCTGGCTAAGTGCTTGGTTTGTGATTGTTGTTCACCCTACAGAGTTAAAGCATTTTGTTTATTTTTTCTTGTGATCAGTCATTGCCTTCAGGGAGCCTTATCATTGAGCATGAGCCTGAGGGATTCTTCAATTTTGTCACTTTTCCCCTTTTTTCTGGTTTTGTTAAATAAGGCCTCTTTGGTTATTCCGGCACATGTGTCTCCTCCAGCTCCTTTCGACAGACACCATGACAATTGCAATTATCAGATGTTCTGTACCTCCATGATTTCTTGTTAGTTTAGAATTAATCCTAGAAATCTAGGATTATTGTGTTAGATTCAGTGATAGATGATAGATAAGATGAGCGTGCTGCAGTAAGTGCTCTGCTGTAGTCTCTAAGGTTCTCCTTCCAGACAGAATGGAAAGTTAATCCTCATTTACGCTCTAATTTTCAAACATTTTGCTTTAAAGCACATGTTTGATCATTGTGCCAAGGAGCAATAATTATTTTACATCTTAAAGGTGCAATGTCATCTAATGTGGATCAAAGAGAGTTATCTAAGTATTCAATTAGGGTTTCTAAGTCTGTTGGACCAGATGGAGAGCCAACTGTGATTGATAAATTTGGGAGATTTTCAATAAAACTAAAAGCTTTGGCAGATGTAACTATATGACTACATACTTACATTAAGGCTAGGACACCAAAGGTCAGGGATAATTTAAGGGTGGGACCGCCAAAGTGAGAAGACCCTATTACATTTTGAGTAAAACCTACAGTATCTAGAATTGAAACAAATTAAGATTTCAGTGAAACATGTTCTTTCTCAAAGTGCATATTAAAAGCTCCTGTGTTATTATTCTGTTTAGTACTTTATCACTATCAACTGCAAGGAAACAATTTAATGCTCCGGTAGCTTATAGATGGAAATTAGAGAAAATTTCCTGTATCCAGTTTAGTTATATTAAGAAGAAGAATTACAAAATTAGTAAAGGTATAATCTGTTTTCCGATTATTGTCTATAGCATTTTTGTGAACTGTTGCCCTTACCCCAAACCACTTAGTCTGGTATTGTGTACATAGTTATAGTCTGTGGTTGTAGTCTTATTTAGTTCAACAAACTCATTAGGTCTTATCGAGGTCTTTGTAAGACATATAGCGTCAAGATTATGATCAGAGGTTATTTAATTTACAATAACAGGTTTATGAGCGAGTGATCTTATATTAAGCAGTCCCAGCTTTAGATATAAGGTGCTGTTTTTGCTGGTTGTTTGATAGAGATTGATTAAATTATTAGAACACACTTTTTGAGTTTTCAGGGTCCGATAAAGTGAAACCTATGAGCTGATGCAGGGCAGCTATGAGTTAGGTTGGTTTAGCTAGTCTTGTCTGCTTTCCGGCCTACATTGCCAGCTACCTAAACTGACAGCTAGCTACACTAACAGCAGCACCTTGGTAGATACTGTCCCAAATCAATTGACCAGGCTTGCCCTCAAACATGGACCTGCTGTTCATAAAACCCACATTGTTTTTCTCTCTTACGCTCCCCAACATAAAAGAAAAAAAACTGGCAATTTACCTTTTCAGAAATGTTGTGATCTTCTAGGTCACAACCTGTTTTCCCTTATCATGATATATAATAACAATGTTACATGAATATATGGAGAATCACAGAGGACATTTAGAGCAACTGTCATATGACTGACCTGAACTGTATTGTCTTGCAGTTAGGTTATGAGTTTTGGTTTGAAGTTCTGGTTATCTGAACCAAGATGCCACTGCACTAGTTATGGCTCCAACACTTTGGTGCATAAGTGTGTTTTTCTTTCGACTCCATACCAAACCTTCACTAACATGTGCATCCAAACAATTGGTAAACATGTCTACAACCCCCAGACCCTGCTCCAGAGACGAAAAGTGCAAGTAACTTACCTTGAAGATGTGCCACTACTGAAACTCAGAGATCTCAGCTTGCTATGTGGACCAGGACCTCAGAGCACGGTGTCACTTGGAAGCACAGCAAGTTGAATGGGGGTCCATGCTA
This sequence comes from Bryconaethiops microstoma, assembly GCA_037577275.1. NCBI lineage: Eukaryota > Metazoa > Chordata > Actinopteri > Characiformes > Alestidae > Bryconaethiops > Bryconaethiops microstoma. The sequence goes on from JBBJLS010000023.1 coordinate 2,750,266, forward strand.
GGCCAAAAGCTAGCACTAGCTGGCCAGCATTCCCATCCATCTTCCTTGCAAATGTTTGCTCCCTGAACAATAAACTGGGCTACAACCTACTCCATCAAACCAACTAGCCTGAATTCAGAGACTGCTGTGTTTTTGTTTTTACGGAGATATGGCTCAGCGACAGCATTCTGAACACGGCTATGCAGATTAGCCACATGCTACTGTTGTGACTGATGTGGAACTGGTTGCACTCACACCCATTATCATGAAGTGCTTCAAGAGTCCCCTCACTGAACTCCCTGCAATTTGTATACCATCCCAACCATTCTACAGATGATGCCATCAACACCACCACCCTTCACTTGGCCCATACCCATCTGGACAAAAAAGACACTTTTGTTGGAATACTGTTCATAGATGTTAGTTCAACATTCAATACCATCATTCCTCCACCTTTGATTGGGAAGCTGAGACTGCTGGGCCTAAACATCTTTCTCTGCAACTGGATCCTGGACTTCCTGACTGGGAGACCTCAATCAGTCAGGATTGGCAGCAACATCTCTAGCACCTCCATACTGAGCATACTGTGCTCAGCCCTCTATTTCACGTTGCTGACTTATGAAAATGCACAGCTCGAACTACATCATCAATAACACAATAAGCCGATAACACAACTGTGGTGGCTTTGCAAGAATGATGAGGCAGCATACAGAAAGGAGGTGCAATGGCTGATGGACTGGTGCAGAGCCAACAACCTGTCCCTGAATGCGGATAAAACAAAAGAGATGGTTGTTGATTTCAGCGGGGTGTGATGTGATCACTCCCTGCTGAGCATTTGCGGCTCCTCAGTGGAGATCATCCAGAGCACCAAATTCCTTGGTGTTCACGTCACGGAGAACTTCATGTGGTCCCTTAACACCTGCTCCATTACCAAGAAAGCCCAGCTTTCTCTATTTTCTGCAGAGACTGAGGAGAGCATACCTTCCACCCCCTATCCTCAACATGTTAGGGACCATAGAGAGTATTCTCTGTAGCTGGATCACAGCCTGGTATGGGAATCATAACATTTTGGCACTACAGAGGATTATGAAGTCAGCTCTGAAGATCATCGAGGTCTCTCTACGCTCTGTCACGGACATTTACACCACACACTTCATCCGCAAAGCCATTGGCATTGTGCCTGACCCCACACACCCCTCACACACTCTCTTCTACTACCTATCATCTGGCAAAGGGTTCTGTAGCATATGGCACTCCACTGCCAGAATGGGGATCAGCTTCTTCCCTCAGGCCATCAGACTCTTCAACTGGAACTAAAACATAAAACTGACTTGACTTGTTTTGCTCTGGGATTTTACTTTGCTTTTTGGGTTTCCAGCATCATTATCCATGATGTTGAAGGCTCTCTCTCCACACAAATTTAATGTGTCTCACCCAACTGCTCTCTCTCCCATTCATTGTGGAGGTCTCTCGACCCCAAAAATTGATTTTTTAAACGAGAAATACTCGACTCCTGATCATCTGATTAACATTGTGCAGTGTACTGCAAACTGAATTAATAAGTGATAATAATGTCCTGCAAAGCAGTGTGCTAGCGTATCCAAAGAGCATTGGTTCAAATTTAAAATGTGGCAAAGACCACCGATACTGCAATCTACAAAACCTAAATACAAATACAAAACTAATATAAATACACCCCATTATATTGATTTGTCCATGGTCAGCTGCAAAAACCAGCTGCAAAAATCAGCTAACACATCATGCTTTATCTGGGCAGCTGGGAATCCATCTGCTGCTTGCCCTGCCTGCCCAACCACATGCAGATATATAAGCTGCATTGGAAGGATCAGAGTGGACAGGAGACTGCTGTCCAAACATGCACTCCAGCTTCTCTTAATGGGATGTCTGTCTTTGGCTTTAAAATAGCCTCTCATATAATCTAACATTGAAAGTCACGTGTCTAACACTGAGGTTGTCTAACATGGTATGGTATATGTTGTGATTAGTGTCATATGATTCAGCAGAATTTAAGAGATAAATGGACTTAATTTAGCCAAAAGGGAAGTGATGCAGAGGCACAAATGTTGTCATTTAACTATTTGCAGAATTAAAGTTTAGTTTTAGTGAGTCTCTTGCGCTTGTGCTGACTGAGAAAAACTGTGACATTCTGAAGAATACAGTTATCAGAAAGAGGCTCATTATGTTACTCCACATGTAATCTGTGGGTAATTTGTGGCCTTCCTCCAGCTGAGAAAAGTATAAATAGAATATCACTACTTAAAATGCCCTGCTCCTCCTGTATTGCTTAAATTTATTACCTTTCCAAGAATGTAGTTAGACCATTCAAAAGGAATGCTCAGCTGATAAGGATGGCCATAAAGAAGGATCGGTACATTCTAAAAGCTGTAGGATCAACAACTGCAATAACAAAAAGCCAAACCAGATCACTGAAAAAAGACCACCTTCCCTAAAAGACAACTGAGCCACTAAGTACAACTGACTTTCAGTACTACATATAGCCTCTGTCAAAGTTATAACATAACACCATATCTAAATGAACACTTATCTGAACAGCATTCACTGGGCTCCAGTCCGATAACTTTGCTAACTCACATTTCTGAAGAACCAAGCTTGGTAAGCTTGTTTTTTCATGTACACCATTAGGCTCTGCACTTGCACTGGACACATTTTCTCTTCCAAATGCATTTGGAATAGCTGCTGGAAGAAATATTTGGTAGTTACCTCTATAAGATTAATATGACTGGAAGTTCTTTTGGATAAAACCATCTGTCAAAAACATAAATGTAATCTAGGCTGACTTTCCACCTTTGAAAATTTATATATTTTATTGCTTATATGGCCCTTTCGGGGGCAATAAAAGGGTCATCATAAAAGTTCCAGAAGTGGTATCTCTCTACTGGTAGTTTATTAGATCTGCTTAAAAAGTAATACCTGTCAATAGTTAACATTACTAAAATTTAATAAGCAGCCATCCAGTGCCCACTTAACAAGTTGTCTGTAACTTAACAGAACAGCTCATGTGGCTAACAGGAGGTGAATTAGGAACATAACCCGAAAACTTTATAGATTCCAAAGGGAAACTGCTTATGTTACAAATGTACAGTCACACAGAGACACAGAGACAAGAACAATATAAAAACTCAGCAGAAAAATACACAAAATGCAGGCGCATTACTTGACTTACTGCTAAGTATTTTACTAATAGCACAAATACTGTTTAGATGTTCTTTACACTAAGTTCATTATTGTATGGAATAGAGATCAGTAATATTGACATAAGTAGTAAAAAAGTAAAGTGGCTCCTTATAGTCATGTGTGAATACACCACAGCACACAGTGTGAAATTCATTCTCTGCATTTAAGCCATTCACCAAGTGAAGCAGGGGGCTGCCACCAATGAGGGGCACATCAGAATCAGAATACTTTATTTATCCCAAAGGGGATGATACCTTGTTCAAGGGTACCTCAGGGATGACACTAGCAGTCCTGGGATTCAAACCCACAACCTTCTGATTGCAGGGGCAACATCTTAACATCTAGGCCACCCAGCTGCCCCAGCTGCCACTAATATTGCACATGGAAAGACATAATAATAAAGACTTAAAGACAATACTAAATTGCACATCTGAGTAGCAGCAGGTTAATGCACAGAGTGAGTGATGGCAGTCTGATGGCAGTGGGTGGGAAGGATTTTCCGTGGCATTCAGGGGAGAACTTTATGCTGGTGAGTCCATGGCTAACACTGTGGAGTGGATGCTTAGCACTGTAAAAGATGGACTAAAGTCTAGACAATGTTCTCCTTTCATCTACTGTTTCCAAGTTGTCAAGTTCCTCACCCGCCACTGAGCCTGCTCTCTTGATCAGCTTGTTGAGTCTCTTGGTGCCACTTTCATGCTGCCACCATAGCACACCATAGCATAGAAAATTATGCTGGCCATTACAAACTCATAGAACATCCACAATATGGTATTGCACACTCTAAAAAATCAGAGTCTTCTTAGGAAGTGCAGGTCTTTGACCAGTCCAGCTTATTGTCCATGTGCACACCAAGGTACTGGTATTTCTGAACAATCTCCACATCCACCCCACTAATGGACATAGAAGTGTCAGAAGACTGTGATCTTCTCAAGTCCACCACCAGTTTTTTAGTCTTGTGGATGTTGTGCTGCAGCTGATTCAGCTCAAACCAGTCAACACACATTCAATAGAGATCCTATATTCCTGTGAGTCATTTGAGAATTTCTGCAGATAGTAGCAGGATTTCTACAATGTGAACAGGAACAATTACAACACTGTTCCCTAAAGAGTTCCAGTAGTACACAGCACTGTGTCAGAAACACAGCCCTGTAGCTTCCCGTACTGTGGCCTTTCATCCACATAGTTCATATTCCACAAGACTAAGGGAGCATGAACCTGCATAGCAGACTTCCTCCACAGCTTGGATGGCTGAATGGTGTTAAAGGCACCGAAGAAGTCAAATAACATGATCCTCAGGGATCCAACTGGCTTGTCTATTTGGAGTTTATGAATAAGAACATTCTGCTGTTATAGGACTGATTAATTCCACCATGTATTTTCTGTATTTTTACAGGCTTGAATTCTCTAAGCAAACCATGTTCTGGAAAACACTGGGGTAACCAATCATCTGAAGATAATCAGTGTAGTGTAATGATAAATCTATTAGCTGCTTTCATGTAATGCATTTGTCTTCCATTCAGACACTGAATTTAAACTCTGAAAGAGAAACACATCTGAAAAAACAACCCCTCTTGCAGTTAATATCCAATATGCCTGACAGGGTAAAGAAAGGTAATGGAGTCTGTCCTGCAAAATGTCCTACTCTGTTATCGCCATATTGTTTTGTGTTGAGGGAGTGTGAGAAATGGGAGGTAAAGAGTGGAATTAATAGCTGAAAAAGCCCATTAATGTTCTGAATTTAATGGGGTCACTTATTGCATTTTAACAGGTTGTTGTCATAATGCAGATGTCAATCAAAACATTAGAGAGTTTGCCTATGCATTTCCCCTGTCCCTTATTAGAAATGCATAGAAATCACTTGCGTGTTAGTGTAATGAAATTATTTAGGTATTAGTTCTTCCTTCTTTGTGGTGAATTCAGAAAAGTTGTCTTTGAGGCAGGGGACTTTCTTGACTTTCAGATATTCATTGAAATGATTAAATGGCTTTATGGCTTAGCCAAGAAAGATAAAATCTCAATAGGAAGATCAGCAGAATAGACACAGCCTCTGTCTTTGGGAAATTGCAGGTTCACTCCTTGGGGACGGTACAAGGAGTCCAAATTAGAGTGAGTAGAGAGGCTCTCCCTATGGCCCATTTGCTAGTCAGTGTGGGCTCTTTTAGCTCAAGTACAGCTGGTAGTTAGTGTTCTCTTCTATGTGTTTTAAGCTGTGCAATGACATTACATTAACAGTTGGCAATTTGTGTATTTTTTCAAAATAGCAAGCCTTGGAAAATCAGATGAAGAAAATAAGGACAATGTTAGTTATGTTGGTGATTGTATCTACATTCAGTGTAATTATTGGATTTGAATGCCCATATTTAATATTTGCTATCTTCTGCATCAACAACATAAAGTTTAATGTAAAAAAGTTTGGATGTTATACAACAGTAAAGCTAAAAAGTGTTTTTTCAGGCTTAAATGTAATTTAGTTTATCATAACATAGTGTATGAAATAGATGTTGCCATTGGAAACTGTTTGTTTTATATTACTCTATGTACAAATAAGGATTTAGATATCAGTATTCCAACTCAACTCAAATATTGCTTAACAACCATAACCTTTGCCATGCTCAAATGTACAAATGAATATTTAATTAATATAATAAATATAAATAAAAGTAATATATATACCTGTATATATATTTATTTATTATTCATTTTTAAATCGTAGTATACTGTCATGTCTGGGGACAGTGACTGTGGGTGGCCGCTGGAGGCCGCCTGGGCTTTAGTTTTGTATATTCCTGAGCACATTGGGTCTGAGTTAAGAAATCATTTGTTTCAGCTGCCAGTGTGATCAGGAGAAAGCATGTCTGTGTTGTGATTGGTTTATGCTGTGGTTAGTTGGATGTTTAAGTTTGTTTGTGGCCGACCTCAGTGTCATTTTGGTCTTTGTTTAAAGTGTCTCCTTTTCTCCTTTTGTTTTTGAAGTCTTTTTGTCCCTCGTGCCTTTTGTTTCATGTGTTTTTAAAAATAAAAGAGAACTGAGAATGGAAGTCTGCATGTGCGCCTGCTCTATGTGCCTGGAGGAGGGGAGACCTGACAGATGGACCGAACTACAAAAAGAATGGCGCAGCAAACCGGGCTACGAGCCTGGAGAGAGTGGGTTGGACCTAGCCCGGGGGTGAACGGAAGAGGACGAGTCAGTTTTCCACCACCCAATTGCTGCGTGGGGGAGATTTAGAGGATGAGGAAGAGGACCTGGGCTTCTGGAGGAGCGGGTAGATTGATGGATCCCCGATTGTGGCTCCAGAGCATATCATGGACCCCCTTGTCATCGATCCGACCGCTGTGGCTCGCTGAACGACAAGGCAGGAGATCCGTGGCTCGGAGACAAAGGAGGCATGGCGGTCAATGATGTTCGCATCTCTCACCCACTCACCCGCTGTCCAAGAAGTCTGTGACTTCCTCCGTTACTCTCCCTCCCAGGCTTGCTGTTCCTGCCAAGGGCTGGCCTCATTGGCGCCCATGGCGGGTTTGAGGACCCTCAGCAGGCTGGCCCTTGAGGCATCCAGCCCAAGTGAGTGTTCGTGCAGCTCCTGCTCCAGTCCTAGAAATTACAGCCCCAAATAGTAATGTGGGGACAGTAAGCCCTTTAGCCAAGCAGCTAGTGCTGGTGCCAGTACCGAGACGGCTAAAGCCTCCCACACCAGTCCCATGACAGGGGCAGCCTCCTGTCCCTGTAGCTCCAGTCAGCAGCTTTCCAGTGATGTCAGCCCACTGCACTCCAGTGACTTCAGCCCACTGCACTTCAGAGGCCCTACTGGGGATGGTTAGCAGAGGCTCAGAGGCCCTGGAAGGGGTTAACAGTGGCTTAGAGGCACCAAAGGAGGTTAGCAGTAGCTCTAAAGCCCGGGAAGGGTTGGCTAGTGTAGAGACCCCAGCTCCAGCTCCACCTCTATTAACATCTTGGAGGGGACCTGGACCCCCCAGGAGCTCTGGGATTTCACCCTATGGGTGGGTGGAATCCCCTGAATTTTTCAGGGGGTGTACTAGGGTCATGCAGGGCTCCAGAGGAGCTCCCCGGGGGGTGGGGGAGGCTCAGCCCAAGAGACCCTGGCGGAGCTTCCTGGAGGGGGCTTGGCCCGGAGGGCCACAGAAGAGCTCTCTAGAAGGAGCTTGATCCCAGAGGGAGCTCGGTCTTGGAGAACAGGGAGGAGCTCCACGGAGAGAGCTCAGTCCCTGAGGACAGCGAGGGTCTCCACAAAGAGAGCTCGGTCCCGGTGGACACTGAGGGGCTCTACGGAAGGAGCTTGGAGCCGGAGGACAGTGAAGGGTTCCCCATGGGGTGCTCCACCCATGAGGACACAGAGGGGACAGAGGGGAAGTAAACCCTCAAAGGAGAGCATCCAGTGGGACCCACCTGGCCCACCTTGGCCGTGCGGAGAACACACTTCTCTGACTTAAAAAAAAAACAAAACACTTTTTTGCAGTATTCTCTGAAAAGTCATGCAATTTATTGTGTAAACCTATAGAGTCCACCTCCTGGCATTTTTTCTTAGCAAAAAATCACTTACAAAGGTATGGTAATGGGCTCCTACAAGTGAGAATGAGACAATTAGATGGCCATGATTGAACTGTCTTGTTTCTATGATGCCCAAGCTTTACAACTTTGTTCCCACACCCTACTTCGCAACAAATGGGAAAAAAATTAGAAAATAATCTTTTGCAACAATATTTATTTCATTTCTGAGGGTTATTACTGAAACTTCTTTGGAAGCGTAAGAGTGACATTATGAAGGATTTTAAATAAAAAAACTAGTACTATAATTTGGTCTGATAAATATGGTCTAAATATGTCAGTTCTGTCAAATTGCTATTAAATTATCAAACAACAAGATGCTGTTCTTCCATTCGTACCAGTCTTGATGCATGATGTCTACACTGCTTAGAAAAAATACATCTATGACCTTCAAAATTGAATATGTTTTTCAAAAAAGTAATTTTTATTGTATTTTATTGTAATTTTTACATGTTCTTTTATGTGTATACATACATGTTCTTTTTCTATTTAATTTACTGTATGTTTTTGATAGTAATAAAGGAATAATGCTACAATGAATCAAGCACTCTCATCCTCACCCCAACCATACACATGCAGCACTACAGATGTTCATTTATTCCTCTCCTCTACGCTCTTTCATCACATTCTCATGCCATCGTAGTTTTCCCACACTAATTAATTGAATCTGACAATTTGCTGTTAGTGTCTGTCAGTGCCTGTCCCATGTGCTTTCTTTCATTCATTTCCTCTTTGGAGGGGGTGGGATGTGGGCAATCATGCATCAAATCATACACTCTTGCTTTAGAGTTGTCAAAGTGGAAGAAAAGGGCAATGTTTTTTTTTTATCTGTGGTCGCCTGCATAGGGACGTTATGCAAACGCCTGCCAATTCCAGAACAGGTTTCTATTTGGTAAATCTATCAGCCGCCTTTCTGTATACCTTCACCATCATCCCCCAACATTCAGAGAGCCTGCGAGATGTGGGTAAATGCCAAGCTGTCAAGCCAGCCCAGGCGCATAAACACCATCCTCATTAGAGCCCATTAGACCACCACAGCTGGTCTTGTTAACATGTGATTTGCTAATTCTGCTTTGTGCTCATTTTTCAGTGCCATTTTCATTTCACTAAGCACCATTTACATTCTGAAAATGTAATCTAGGCTTCTCCTGATTGAGTGATGATGCCAAACTGTTTTTATTGACAATGGAGTAAATGATGCTCACTTTTTGGCTCTAATCACCTGGTTCAGTCCGTTGTTGCTCCCACTATCATCCAGAGCACTGAGACTCTTCATTTCAATAATCTCCCAATAAAATAACTCAGTCTACTCAGACTTTAGCATAACCTATAGAGTTTCTAAAGAAGCTATTTATTGAATTCAATTTTCGGGTCTGTCTTAAGCATTGGGTTCTTGTATGCCGTGTGCTGATAATGCCAAGTAGCTAAGAAACAAGCATTGATGGTGTATCTTTGAGAGATTAAATATTTCTCTTAAATTTTGTGGGGAAGTAGCCTAAAAATGTAAAAAAATATGTGTTCTGAACATCGCCTTTTTCATAAACCTACCATAAACTGAATACAACTGCTTTATATATAGAACCTAAATGCAAGCCACATTACCATTATTTTCAGTGTACTATGATAAAACGGCATATACATATTCTGAAATGTAGGTTACCTTGTGTACATCCAGAATGATTACAAAACGAAGAAAAGAAGTTGGCGTATTCTGATTTTCTCAAATATATGTGAGATTTTCAATAGATCAAGTTTGAAATAACTGAGATGTTCAGATGAGCATTCCTTCTATGAAGTACAGAGGATGAACCTTGCCTACTTATGATAATGTGGTCTAACAGCAAGGTTGGCATTAGTTCATTCCAAAAATGCCATTCACATAATTAAATCCCTCAAATGTTTTATTACATATTACTATAATGTGAGAATAAAGCCAGAATCAAAGTCAAAACAGGTGTGCAAATGACAATGTCAGACCATCACTTGGCAAATATATGGTCCTTCGATAGCAAATATTTACAGTGGAATCAAACATGCAGTATTCAAGGGGGTGACAGAGGTATCTGTATATAAGATGTACTGTTATTCCAACAGCCAAAACCTAAACATGTGGACAATAGAGGATTGTGTGCTGCCTTTCTTATTTTATTGGAGTGAATATGCGATAATTTACATACACAGTCCACAGTCGGAATTACTCATGCCCCAAATTTTTTAATTTAGAATATCTGTAGAAATAAATGCAAATAAACCAGTCAGGATTCATTGCTGGTCAGTTTAAAACAGTCCATCTTAACATAACAAACTACTGAAACAGAGATTTGAAGATATTCAGCGATTGCCTTGTTGCCCTCTTAATTTTTTACTTTTTTTCATAATAGCATGCTTGATGCTCTCAGACAGCTCGCTTGTCTTCACAATTGTGAAAAAGAAACTGGAAACAATCAACCCCTTTTAATGCAGTAAAATCATTTATTGGTTAGTTCATGTTAACAACAAAAAGGTGAGGCTTATTTATTTTCCATTTTGTTTGAGGAACTTATTAAAATTAATCAGGAGGGTGTCAAAAATCTGTACAGCACATATTTTCTGTCTATATTTTTTTCACACCACATAAACGTTTTTTTTTTAATTGTTGTTCATTAACTTTGGACTCCGATTATACTAAATTGTGTAATCAAAATATTAAATATTCTGATTATATTATATTAAATATTTTGATTATTATTATTTTTTTTATCTGAGGATATTGTAAAAGTACTTATAATTCAGGGTTGCCAAAAAAATTGGCCAGGATCACATGTCTATACAACCAAACTAGATCTGCAAGAGACATAAATGATGGTTTGCCTTGTTAGTTGACAAAAAGCCCAATGTAGGCTCATCTCATCTAATTATTGTTATTAGGCCCCTTGCTGCAGCTTGCACTCACATTACATTATGAATTGCATTGTGACACATTGTAGGCTCCAAACTATGTTTGCTCATTTACATGTTGCATGAAATATGTTTATGGCCAAACTCAACCACTTGTTTTGCCCTTTTCACCTGCATTGGTGTACTGCTGCTTCCACGATCCTATCCAGTCCAAAACTGTTGATTTCAGTTATCTCACTATAGGTGAAATAACTCACAACAATATAACTGTAAATAAATAAAATAACTGATGTATCAATTTACTTAGGGTTGAGCAGGACCTTTATACTTTCTAAAAAAGCTGATTGTTGAGTTCCCCTAATCTGAGTGTTTGTTATGCCATATGCTGGTTTTAAGTACTTAATAAGCAAGTGCTGATGGTTTTAGAGTTTTAAAAATGAAATGTTCGGTTTAAGTTTAGAGGAAAAAACATCTAGAAAAGTATATAAACTCCTGTATGAAGTATTTAAAGTGCATAAACTTTCCTGAGTATGTTAACGCGGCCACTTGGCATTGCTGTCCAGCTCAATAATTAGGCTTAATATGTACTAAGCCTGGTATTCGTAGTACTGTATGTAATAGTGTCTGTTGAAAAATAATGAAACATGATTTTTGGTGCAAATGTATGTCTTGCATAGTATTTTGATCGCATATTTTTTAGAATAACTCTGCTGCTCTTTGTACTCAGAGAAACCTGTTTTATCTGGATGGCTGTTTACTCAAGAGAAAGCACCCAAAAAAACCCACAAAAAACCACAACAAAAATAAGGCCTTGTGCAGCTCAGTGGGATTTTTAGTTGATGGCTCTGTCTCAGCATGCCAGTCTGTCACACTGCTGAGAGCCATTTTGAAAACTGTTTGGTGCATGTTGGATGCCAGGGTTACTGTAATCTACCTCTAAAACAAACGGACAGTTAAATTATAATAAATCATTGAAAATTTTTGGCACACCAGAATTAGACATTCTATGCACAATAATGCTTATTTACTAACTTAATTATTTGAGGGAGAGGAGTGTGTAGAGCATGTATATGTGTTTTTCATGAAACATGTCAATTGCCCAGAGCCGTCCTAACTTTTGTATGTGACTGTTTATACAACATATATCACCCAGGAATATACAATACAGCTGCCATCTGTAAATTTTGACAGCAATAGGACAGATATACAAGCAAAACTCATTCATTTGACATAGAATTATAGCATTTTATTCATGCTCTTGGTACCTGTAATGTAGTACCTTTTGAGAGCGAGTCAGGCAAAAATACTGCCTCCACACAGCATGGCTTCTGAATGCACTGTGGGCAGTCCACTTATCCTTTTTATAAATTCAGTCCATTTTCTAGAAGTTATTATGCGAAGGCTGTAAATGTAACTAAAATATATTTCAATGTTACTGTGTAATATTTCCTCTTCTCCTTTCTCAGCCTCTTGTATGCACTTAGGTTGAAAAGTTTGTTTCATTCACACAATGTTGATATGTAGAATACATTGGGTTTGGAATTATTTAGCAGACTTTACAGCCCCTCAGTTGGTCAAAATTAACCCTGTCTGTGGGGTAAGTTGCACTGACTTTGTTTTCAGGACAGGATTTGCTGGGTTTGGGAGTGTGGCAGAGAAAATACAGTTAGTAACTGTGGTGAGCTGTTCTGCATCATGTGCATCATGTGGATGTGTACTTAAGTTAAGCTTTACAGGTTTAAGAAACAGATGTAGACTACTTAAGCACTGTTGTACGTCAGCTAAATGCTGTAAATGTAAATGTAAATGCATCATGCAGCTAACAATGAGTCCCACTCTACCCCAGATACTCCATCACTTTTCAGATAAAAGGGAAATTGTGTTGAAGAATTAAACTCCATTCCAAAAAATGGCAGTCCTCTGATTCTGCTCAGGGACAACTTCTGAAAGAGCAGTTCCATGACTACTTCATCTATCATCTCAGATCCCTTGACCTCACTACCCATAAGGTTTGTTACCTTCGGTAGGTTTTCTCGGTCAGGAACTCCACCAAGCCCCCTTTTTAGCCAGTCCTCGTGTAGGAAAGGTCCAAAGTCAGTCCAGCTCTCCTTCACATCTAACTTTAGTTCACAAATAGTTTTTGTCCAATTTATATTTCCTGTAGTTCTTATTAATGTCAGACAAATTATTCTCTTTTCTTTCTTATCCATATTCACCTATTTCACCACCTTAAGATGCATTAAGTCTGTTTACAAAATATTTTGTCTTCCTAAGTCTGTCTACAAAATATTTGTTTTATTGCTTGGATTGCAACCCACCTAGAAACTTTAGTAACTCAGCTTTTGTCAAAATCCAGAATTTTAGAGCATGATATTAATTTTCAATGTTTTTTTGTTTTTGTATGCCTGTGAGAAGTCAAACTGGTCAGGGCTGGATCTCCTGAAAGCAGCTTTGCCACAAAGATGAATCTATAAATGTTAGAGCCACTCTCACTACCAGCTAAGATGATCTTAACATTAAGATGATAAAATGCACAGAAATTGTGTAATTTCTGACATTTAATTTGTCTTGCTGAATAGAGTAAAAGTATAAATAACAAATGAAGTAAAAAGTTAAGTAAAAGAGTGTAAAGTAAACATGTTATTTTATGAATAAATAATTTATACCATCTGATCCGCTACTTTTATGTTATTCATTACTTCAGATGGATATACATTGTTATAGTTTTAGACAGAAAAGCAATGTATGGGTTTAGTTTAACTATATTTCCATCATTTAAAATTAAGTTGAAATACTTCTTAAATATTCAATGAACAATTAAACAATTAAAAATTATGTCACATATACTGGTCACACAATATTTTGTGTAGTGTAGTGGGTAATACTGCTGCCTTCCAAGCAGTAAAGTGGGATTCATTTCCTACCCTGGACAGCTTACCACACTACACTAGTAAGAGTCCTTGGGCAAAACTCCCACCACTATATTTGCCTACATGTGTGGTGTGTACAAATGCAGACAACACAAAATATGTTAGATAATGTATTTCTTAATCAAAAAGTCATCTTTTTCAAGATGCAAGTCCAATAGGAACATTTTGGAAAGTACATACTACTAGAGAGGTGACTTCAATCTAGGTTTTATATATCATATTTTGATGTGAATAAGTGTCAAACTGGGAGAAGGTGTCAGGATTTAAGGATATGTTTGAGGGAGGGTTTCTGGTAAAGTGTGTGGACATATGGAAAGTTTCATGGAAAGTTAAAGTACTGAAGTACTTGCTTTTAAAAATACTTAAGTATTAAATGTACATTTTCTTTCACTGCATTGTTGCATTATTGGCACAACACATACAACACCTATTGCCTCTGACTAGCTTGTAGGACCTCTAGAATAAAGAATTGGTCAAATGTTACAGAATGAAACAACCCGAGCTGACAAATAGAACAAGTCAACAAGTTTATTTTTAATTGTAACTCTGCACAACCACCATGAAACAGCATGGTAGTGTTCTGACACAATGTACCATGTTCATGTATGTAATGTACATCTTAATCAAGTTGAGAGTGAAACTGCTGTAAATGCAAATTAGCACGCAAAAAAAAAGAACATGAAAGAAGAAGGGTTTGTAGTGTAACCTTGCATGAGGACGTATACCCGTATACCCCCCTCCCACACACACACATGGATTAATTACATGTCCTGTCTGTATTCTACACCAGTGTGTTGTGAGTTATGACGGCTGTGCTTTTTAGTCAATAGAGGAGAGAGTGCGCGTGAGAGAGTGTGTATGAGAGAGTGTGTGTGAGAGAGAGCAGAGCATGAGAAAGTGTGCGTGAGAGTGTGCGGGTGAGAGAGTGTGTGTGTGAGAGTGTGACAGATAGATAGAGCGTGTTATGGGATCTTACGCAACTTTTTATCAAGATCTGGTCATGGGTGCGAAAATGGCGTTGCAGAAATGCAATACCGGCGTTGAATAATTTTATGGTTAATTTTATGGTTAATTTTAAGGTTACAGAGCACCTCAGACGCGACGTTACTCTACTGGTACCTATAGCCTGTCACCCAGGAACAAAACAGTCACATTTCAGAAGAGTTACGATATTTGTCTTTCAAATATAGTGAAGTGAAAGTCATAAGTTTCCAAAAAAATACTACTCAAATGAAATACAAATACTCAAAAACTCTCCTTAAGTACAGTACTCAAGTAAATCTACTTCGTTTCTGTCCACCACTGTAGAAGACCAATATTCCTCGGGTGTGTTAAGACCACTTGCCACAAAGGATATCATGAAAAACTGTGTAAAAATGGTCTTTGGAATGAAACTTTTCATTTACTCTGTAGGAACGTGACCTCAAGTGAACACATTTGATCACCTCTGCTCAAGAGGTTTTCATGTGGTCCACAGCCACACAGATTCTCTTTTGTAACTTCTATACCACTGTAGCTCCTTGGCCTGCAGTTCCAGCTGTAGTCAACCACAAGACTCATGCCCTTGCAATTCAAGGACCCAAATGTATTACTTTTCACAACCTTCATCCATAAGAATACCTCCTGCACGAAGCTCACATTTTCCACTTCAGGACTTCTAGTAGTCCTTATCTTACTCCTTCAGAGCTTGCTTAAGATCAAGCTTATTTATTTATGCTTACAAAATTAAAAGTTTCAGAGGATTTGTCTTTATGTAGTTCCAAGATTTACTGGTTTAAGTTAAAGGTGTACTTGTGCTGAACATGGTCCTTGCATATCTGACTGTATAAATCCTCTACTAACCTAGTAAATGCAAATGTCTTTGCATGGCTGTCATTATCAATTATAGTAGTAATTGAGAAATCGCAAATGGATTTTTAATTTTAAGAAAGACAAGTGTATTTTCATGCACTGTTCATAAATGTAAGAACTGGTGACCATTCATGCTGAGAACATTAGCAGAGGGATTTTCATAGCATCTATACACATCAATAATAATTTAAGGGCAGCATGTGTGAATAATGCAAAGCCTGAACATTACCGAATTTCAACAATGTCCTGGGTTTTGAGTGTGAAAGGGACTGTAGTTAAGTGATTTCTCAAATGCACATTGAAGGGGTTTAGAGGCCTCACATGGGATGGTACCCACTTCTGGTTGCTAAGATTGCACTCATGACTGAGCATAACACTGTGGCTCACAAACCATTAAGGGACATTGGGGGTTACAGTGACGAGTTCTATCAAAAGACAGCAAGATGACGTTTTTTCCAAGCATGCAATGACTACAGGAGGTGGCAGATGTGTACTGTCAAGAGTAGCATTCATCAGTGGTATGAGTAATGAGAACCAATTATTCCTGCTGATGAAGAACATTATGGCTCACAAAGGCAATAGAAACTCATTCTAAAATTAGCTCTGTACTTAGAGGCATGATATATTGTCTGCTGCTTTCATAAATCAAATACTTATCAGACACTCCTGTCCAAACAGAAAAGAACTGCAAAAATTGCAAAAAAAAAATCACTGAGGTAACTTTTATACTTGATTTAATGAAGCACAGAAAACATTTAAGCAAACAAAAATGAGTGTTTATGAGTCAAAGGGGAATTTCAGTGTATTCATAACTATAGAATGTAACAGCTTTCTGTGACGTACAGGCATTTGAATGTCTGGTTTGTATCAGTACCACTGCTGTGAACAATTTTTGAAAGGGTAAATTTCTCTGGAGTTGTACATTTCGCATTAAACCACTCTACACAAAATGACTTAAACAGACATTTTGGAAAAAATAGTGCTATATTCCATTAACTTGTTCAGCTATTTACAGTGAAGTTGCTCATGTAACCTCCTTCTTCTTAAATCACCCAGGTGTAGGATGTCACATCAAAGTTGGAAAAGCAAAAATCCTCACTTTTATTGATTTGAAGTCACAGCATGCTGAAAAGTTTCACGTGTACATGCAGGCAATTACACTCAGTGACCAGATCTTTGTGCTTGGTGACTCTAGCCTTCACAGGAATTGGCTGTATTGTTGTGGCCTGACAGTGATGGAGAGGGTATTGACAACTTCTTCCACTAGCAAAATGATGTCAATGAAGCCTTATGGATTGGAGGCTGTGAAGGACATTTAGCTATACTGTTTATTGTGGCTGAAACTGTGGTGAAAGCTGATTCTCTCATTGCTAGCCACTCTCTCTGACTACAGATAACCCTGAGGGAGTACATGAACTAACAGTGTTATCAAACCATTTGACCTCCAAGCATCAGTCCAGATGATCAGATAAGCGTTGTCAAAGGAGGCTGCCCTGCTGTTAATGCAGCTTTGCAGTGGACTAGAGGCACCAAACCTTAGGTTTAAAGGGTCTATATTATGAAAAAACTAATGTTCTTCCTTTTTTTAAATTAATCAATTTAATGTAGTACATAAGCACTCTCAAAGTTTCTTTTCACTCACAGTCTGTGGGTGGTAGTAGTCTAGTGGGTAAAACACATGTCTGTGAATCTGATGACAACAAAGTTGCAGGTTCAACCCCCCCACTTTCTACTACTGTGTCCTTCAGGAAGACACTTAACCCTCAGTTGCTCCATGGGGACTGTCCCTGTAACTAATGATTGGAAGTTGCTTTGAATATAGGCATCTGCCAAATGCCCCCCTTACCTTACAGTCCAGCTGCAAAAACAAAAAAAGACTGTTTTGAATTTGCTGGGTGTGTAATGTCATAAAAGCATATAATATTTACATGTGTCTGTCTATTCAGCCTGTAGTACCAATCACGTTTACATTTACATGTATTAATATAGCCCAACGCTCAACCTTGTCTGATAAATAAAAGCGTTAATGGGCTAACTATCAGTTTACCGTCAGATAATAGGACATAAGAGCAAATATTTAAGAGCAAATCCACATACTTGACAACCACTGACTATTGATTGTAATTCTCTCTCTCAAAGCTACAGTGAAATTAATTTTCCATTAAATTGATGCTGCTGATGCTCAGTAGGCACTTGCATAAAACATCCTAAGTATTTATCTTAAGGGAAATCTATCAATTTAAATTTTCACAGTACACAGAAACATAGAAAATAAAAACTGTCAGCACAAAAATGCTGAAACTTAAAGGGCTCGCATAATGGAAAGCTCTTTTAAAGTCTCCATTTCGATGGTATAGCAAAACACAAAGTGGACTAAAATCAATATGCCCTGCCTCAGTTGCCTTATTGCTTTATAAAACAATACACAAAAATATAGTACAAAACACAAACATATGCCAGTGTTCACATAACACAATTTATTAATGTTAAAATCATAATTAACAGTTTTTGTCCAATGTAATAACTTAATTAAACATGAATACAAAATATGATGAATATTTGGTAACACACCTATCTATATAAGATTAACCATGCCATAAAACATCTCATAACAGATGTCTTATGTTTTTCGTTAAGACAAATGTACATATTTTGTCATAACAGATTATATTCATTGCTTTTGCATCCCTATGTCTGTGTGGGTTTCTGCTGGGTACTCTGTTTTTCATCCACAGACATGCGTGTCAGGTGAACTGGAGATGCTAAATTGCCCCTAGATGTGTGTGAGTGCATTAGCTGCCCTGCAATGAAGTGGCAACCTGTCCTGTATTTCTCTGCTTTCTGCATCTAGAGCACTGGGATAAGCTCTAGCAGCTCAGTCTGGTAAGATAAGCTCAGATAATGAATGAATAAATTACATAAACAGTAATGACATCACACATTATAATATCTTCATTAACAACTATTAGTAATACTGACATGACACTGTTATAGTCATATTAATGGACAAATTGAAAATGGACAGTAATGGTCACCTTACAGCATATGACATCTTCCTTGATGGCATTTGTTTTGTCAAGGTTATGCAGCAGGGTTGCATAAAAAAATGGCAGACACTGGAGGAGGAACTAGCAGGATTCTTTGTGTTTGTGTATTTAACTTCACACCTGTGCTTCCCCAAACCTCAAATAGGGCTCTGACCCATGTTCTTGCAGAGTGGAAGGGGGCGAGCAGCGTTGCTTGCCAAGGCACTGAGAGGACAGATAAACCCTGAGGAAACTGTGACCTTGCCCACCTGCAAGCTGCTTCACCAGCTGTAATTTGACTGTCTGTAACTAAGAAAAATGACCTCTGATTAACATGACATCAGACACTTGGTTTGATTACATGACATACACTCACTGCATACATTCCTATGAGTATGTGCTTACTTCTCCACCTAGCCTGATATTGACTGCATTTTCTGCCAAAGATTGTGAACAACTGATATCAGACCCAGTCAGGGTAAGCTGACCTTAAATGTGCTTGGCTATTATCTCAAACTTGTTTTAATCATTGGCATGCTTCAGCAGCCTATTTATTCTTCTCCATGATTTATAAAGCCAGTCTTTATTGTTTGTTAAAGTAAGTTTCTATGTTCTACACAATTTAATGCACTATTTCTGTTTATTTTCTGAAGGTGGTTAATTTTAACAAAACATAAAATGTGGTGCGCGCAAAAGTTATGGAAATTTTTTTTTTTTTTTCGCCAGAGCCATATAAGAAATTATGAGCTACAATTCGAGATTTTATTTTCAGTGTTTGAAACTTTGGGTGCATTTAGTGTTGCTTTGTTATGCTTTCTATAGTTAGTAATGTCTAACTGCTTGCCAGTTCATAAAAACAGAGTTAACCTCACCCTCCCCTGGTGCTTTAATGAGTGCTGCTTTCTTTTAAACATTCTCCTCGCAATGTCATTCCAATCTGTTGTTAAATAAAAATGTGTTCAGTAGAAAAGGCTGCACTTAATTATAGTTGTTACAAACAAAACTGAGTATATATTTTAACACCTCTTGAAAGTCTATCATGTACATTTTCAGTTTGCTGGTATTCATGCTACTGAAACAAAGAAACCTCTCCGAATGTTAACACAGTGTAAGTCTTCTTGTACAGTCAAAACATCTCTAAGGCATGGACTCCAGAAGACCTCAGGAGGTGTGCTGTTTTATCTGCACCAAGACTGTAAGTTGTGAGGCAGGGCCTCCATGGATCGGACTAACACATCGAACAGATACTTGATTGGATTGAAATCTGGGGAGATGAACTCTTTGTGATGTTCCTTAAACTGTATTCTTAACATTATCAACAGCATTATCTTTGCTGCAAGCGGCCACGAGCCTTGGCGACATTGTTGGCATAAAGTGGTGTACTTGGTCGGCAGGGGCTAAGGGTCAAAGTAACATCCCCATAAATGTCAAAACAATATGAGGCTAGTGGTTTTATACTCTGGCTGATTTTATGGAGAGACTTAAATGATTTCCAAGTTGTGTGCTGTTTAGATGTTATCAGGGAGTTGATTCCATAGTAGCTGCAGAAGAGAAGGCCCCCATGGTATGAAGCCTGCTTCAAGTAAATCACATATATGTTTCACTTCCCACTTACAAAACCCACCAATTACTAGTGAAAAAAAGCTCACATAGACCCTTCCTGAAACACTCCCAGCTCCCACTAACTTCATAACTGGTGACACGCTACCTGTTATGGACACACTTGATAGTTTTTAGAATATTAAAGACAATTTGATCTTGAGGCTTATGCTTAATAGCTTTTATTTTAGGACAAAAATAAAAAGTGCAGGTGTCTGTGTATGAAAAATTCATTCAAATTCCCCACCTCAGCAACTAGTTTCCAGCAACCAACAAAGTCACAGCATAAGCAGATCTTCACAGCTGGCTCAATCAATCCATTTTAGCTTAAGTTGCCCAAGAGAAGACCACAAGTGTATAAAGCTGGATGAAGGCAAAGGGGCTGCTTGTGAAATACTTTGCTTGTTGCTGCAGTATTCTATATGTGTTATTTCACAGATCTCCTGTCTTTACTATTATACTAACGTGTAGAAAAACCCTAATAAAACTACATTCATATGCAAAAGTTTAAGCTACCCTGGTATTTATAAAGTGTGCATATGAGTGTGTGTGTATGGGTGTGTATGTGTGTGTTATGCACTAAATTATGAAAATGTGTCTGAAATTATGCACTAAATATTTGCATTTGAGTTCAGATTTTCGCAAAGGACCGCCAAAGAAAAAAAAAAAAAATTCTGTCAAGATGCTGAGCTTAACCTTCTCTTGAATCAACATTTTTCATAGTGCTTTGTGAAGCATCCATTTTTATTTAGAAGGCAATTTATATGACACAAACGCACTTTTTTTATTTCTTTTTTTATTCGTTTTTTTTTTACAAACCAGTTTTTGTTGTAAAGCAGAACACACAAAATCAAATCTATACATATTTTTCTTTCAGTGTTCTAACAAGAACAATAGAATCACGATGAGTCTAATGCCTAGCACACTGACATGATTTAGGTTCTGGTTGGGTTTCTTCAAATGTTCTTTAACTGGGACATTTACATTTAAAGGATGCAAACTCAAAGCCATGTGCAGGTGATGCATGTGGAGGCCTGAAATTATAATGGTACTGTTACCTGACTCAGATGAACTGAATATAGTGGTAAAACTAGCACAAAAATGTAAATTTTCATAATAAATTACACTTGAGCTTAGAGATTCCATGTGCACATGTCCTATAACATTGACTTCAAGCTAATCCAACTGGCTCTCTTGGATGCTAACAAACCTGTATCCTATACTATACATTCCAATGCAGTTTATCAGCTTACAAAATATGAAGGAATAATTGTCTAAACTGGTTGGATTTCATTGATTTACATCAGTCCAACAATAGTCTATGTTGCTTAAATCTTCTTGGAGCCTGAGTATGAAATCACTTAATTACTGGAGGTGCATGACAAACTCCCCTATTAGTCAGAACTTTGACCAGCTTATGACCTCTTTTTTGTGGAATCTAGCCTGTGCACCCTATGAAGAGTTCCATATCTCTTAAAGAATAATTAATCTTGGGCTATTTTTTATCATTAGGAACAGAATTTAAGAGAATATAAAGGAAATACTATAAGAATAAAAGTAATATAAGCATAATAAAAAGCAGCCCTGGACTGATTTTTCTGTTATTCCAATCATTCTAATGCTAAACCTTTAAATCCAGCCCAACCCCCTCTTTTTGCTGTGGCAGGTAATGCTGGCCTTTTCTACCGGATACCACCACAAGCATATTTAAAACTTTTGTGGAACATTCTCCAAATTTATGATATAGGCCTAAAGTATAGATACACTACCAGAGTCATATTAATAACACCTAATATTTCGATCAGAAATATTTTAGAAATGTTTTAAACTTTTTTTACTCTATTTTTGGGGGTAGGATATCAAAAGGTTATTAAATTATAAATAGGCATACACCGATTTAAAAAATATCATATTATCACTTTAAAAATGATCACATTAATGACCTAACTTTTTATCATGGTATATGATGTTACCACACTAATGTATTACGAAAATTAAGCGCTACATGTATAACACACTAAAGGTTATATATTTTTATCCTCCCAGATGGCTTAGTATAGTAGCACAGAAGTCTTTATTTTTTCTGTAACCCTGTTTTTTTCAACAGTCTTAGGCAGAGGTTTTTTAGGCTGGACATAGACTGCTGGTACTCTAGCTAGTGCACTGAGCTTACTATTCTATAGATTTAATAACTTCTATCCATGTAGAATAAAATGTATATAATTCCAATAAAGTATTTTCCATTCATGTGTGAATTGTAAACCATTTTTGGAAAAGTTGGTAAAATAAAGTTGGTAAAATAATTTGTCCACATATTCTTGAATATAACATGTCAGGGCAGCAGTTTTTACATGTCATTACATGTCATGGCAACAATTCAGGGCAGCAGTTTTAAACTGCAAGCGGCAGCACTAACAGTTCAGACACACTGCCAACGGCCACTGCAGCATCAGTCTACATGTATCACAGAGAATTTTCATATGCAGTCGTATTTGCTGGTGGAGTGGTGACACTTTTGCTCTCACTATGTCACCACTTATTCTGACAACCCGTTTTTCACATTTCCTCTTTATTAATTGACCAACATATCAAACACATCTTTTTAAAATATTTGAGCTTTTTTTTCACTATTTAACAACCCTTTTGCGGTTGTTAAATAGTGGTTGGAAATCTCTGAATATCTCCTGACAACGGTGCTCCATCTGACTTTCTTCTAGCATCGCTCCACCTTACTAACTTGTAACCTAAAAATGACATGGAGAGGAACACTATAACAGCCACAACAAACTTCATTGTATGGCCTGACTGAAAAGGATGTGCTTTTATACAGCCCCTTAATCATGTAAATAAATGAGAGACTAAAGTTTGTGTGCCCCACTTATATATAAAAATGACAAAATACACTACCAACAATGAGATACCACTGTTACCATTTAGAACACCAGAGTAACCACATAGCAATACCCTTGCAACAGCCAACAGTTAGCAACAAACTAGCAAGTACATGGGACACCATAGTAACCACTTAGCACCACCATCCTAACCTAGCAACTCCCTAGAAACCCCTCAGAAATACAATATCTACCAGGGAATTGCTTAAGCTGCACAATCATTCTTCTGAAAAGAACTGTAAAGAAAATGATCATGTCCCAATAAGTTGTCTTCATGTAACTGATGTGCCATTTAATGTGAAACAGCAAAAATAATGTTTAAATATTGTTTTGCAGCTATTAGCTATGACTGTACAACTGATACAGCTTTAGTGGAACTAACTCTAAAAGGTCTGAAATAATCTATAGCGCTCTCTCCCTTAACTTAACAAGAACACAATTAAAATATCCTCGGCTTAACAGCTTCTTACAAATTAATTGAAACCTATACAGTTGTAGAGTAGCAGCATTGTAGTTCTACACACGTATCAGCTACAATATTGGTTTTATATGAATGAAAACATTTTTCAGTGGTAGTGTATTAATACATTAGGCCTAAATCATAGTTTTTTTGTCTCAGTTTTTTATATAATTACTTTCATTCTTTAAGATCTATGTTTTGTGGCATTTCTAATAAAAGATTCCCAAGGTATAAGGCGGGCTCATTCCTATAAGGTGCTGGAGCATCACAAATGAATTTGCAGATGTAGACACTATAAATGCCAGAAGGCCTTGAAAGTATCAATAAACAAAATTTGTATTTATGAAAAAGGATGTGGATCAGACAGAACTTCAGTGCGTCTAATAGAATCAATTTGCACCAGACAGGCTTTGAGGGTGACGTGTAGCTAGTAAGGGTTTTCACAACTTCACGTGATCTAGATTTAGACACGTTCTCATGTTTTTTGCTTCAGTAAATTTCATGAACGAAAAATAGAACTTGGTGGAATGTGAACATACCTAAACGAAGACAAACCACTGATTTGAGTCTAGTAAGGAAACATCTGGACAAAGTAGACAGACACAGTTATGTTCACTAGCAAGAGACAGAGGAACGTAGCTTCAAAAACACATTTTTTGTTTGACAGACATACTCCTTATAGTGATCATATGTAGCATTGGTGAAGGACATCCTGGAAAATAACATACAATAGAAAAATTAAAATACAAAAGAAACAAAAAGCTGTAGTCTAAAGAACTAAATATTAGCTTTGTGCATAGTTCATTTTCAGAAGTTGCCATTTATCCTTTCTTCTTTTGCTTAACATACTATATCTGTAGTGTTACAAGGAAGTGCAAAAAAATTTACATCTCTTGGTAGGGTGAGTGCTCATAGATCACTGCTGCACTGAAGGGCACCTTCACCCAGTTCCCTCTAACATATAGGTTTCCTTAATAAATGTCAATTACTCTATTTCTTTTTTGTGTCTGTGTGTGTTCTTTTCTTACAGTAACCCGTGTGTGTTCCTTTCACTCAGTCTCACGGTTGTCATTTCATGTCCATTCAAAAGTTTTCCATTGGGTGCGGAACCGGCCAGTGGTCCATGGCTCATAACTCACCGACCCAGACCACTGTATTTCCTCGCTTGATGTCTGACACCTCACAGTGAAGGCTGTTCTGTCTGCCGTCCAGAACAAAGAGCGACTCTGCTGACGGTGTGACCAAGTACTTTCCAAACAGGCCACTGGACACCACCACCCTGTTGGTGCTTCCCCAGGGCCAACGCTTGATGGAAAGTGGTTCTTTCAGATCTCTGACTGCTTTGCTCGTCCCCATGGACAGGTTGGAAAAGAGCAGACTGGAACCTTGAGCCGAGGAGGTCACCACGACATACTGGTAGGACTCTGCAAAAGATGGCTGGAACACCAGGTCTGACACAGGAGCTGGGATGTCCAACTCTGAGCTTAGCTGGAGTTCACCCTGGAAGGAGATAGTCTGAACTTTAAGCTTGCTGCTCTGGTCGTCTGCCGTGACCACATAACGGCCGTCAGGTGACACGAAAGGACGTCCAGCAACGCCATGGTTTGGCCCGACAACTGCATCAGTGACACTGTCGAGCAGAAGTTGGAGTTTGGAATCATCATTCTTTTGGCACTGGATGAAGTAGTAGCCGCTCAAATGAGTGTATGCCATGCTCGCTGGCACGCAGCTATAGTTCTTCAAACTGATGGTCTTGACACGATGGAGGGTCTCCAGGTCAATTTTATGCACCGCAGCCTCCGCTTTCACAAAGACAAAGCCAAACCTGAGACGACAACGGTCAAAGAAAGGTTAATAGTCTTTTTTGATATTCACTAAGCACTCTCCTTTTAATTACAATTACCATTTTCTCCTTTTAGGAATTATAATATTGATGAGTTTTTAGAGGTTACACCAAGGCAGCTGACATCTCATACCTAATGTGGGTGATAATCAGGTTTGTGGGTGGGATGTAGAAGTCCTCTACTCGTTGGAACTGGACGCGGACGGTGTGGTGCAGCTCCCCTACACTTGCCTGTGCGATGACCTGAAACAGTGCAATGCTAATGTGAGCAAAAAAAGTCAATATTTCAAACGCTGTGACACAAACTATGCAATAAAATGCAGCAAACAGAGGAATGAATCAGGAACAAGATCCACCCTATGGAACATAAAAGAGACTCATGGATAAATATAGATACAGAGCCACTGCTTTCAAGGTTTATCTTGTCTTATCACCGCGGTAATGGAGTATGTTTGTGTAGGGGCCACCCTGCGGCATTCATGACAAATGCTTAATCAAGCCCTGCACGGTGTATGGACATTGCCAGTGACTGCTGTGCTATTAATGCACCTTGTGCTTACCAAAACTATCAAGGTTCTTCAGAAGCCAATGAGGAAAAGAAAACAGCTTTGCTGTTGCAACTAAAGGACAAAGACTAAGGAAGGACATCCACAACTGTGGTCCATAATAATGCTACACCATCGTAGAATGGGTTTCCATTTGCTAATTGTTGTTTTTTTGCTAGTTCATAATGCTGGAGCTTGGCTACATACATATCAGAAGGCCAGGCTCTTTGATTGGGCAAAAACCTTTGGCAGCATTGATATTCATTATTTTCCTGGTGCTGGAGAACCAGTCATATGCTGCATCATCTCAGTATTTATACCAAGCAATGACAAAAGTGGTTTGAACAATCAGATTTTTTGTCTGTTTATCCATATAAAATCCACATTTTTTTAGATATAAGACATAGTCCAGTCAGTGGGTGTAAAAGGGGCCTTGAGCTAAGAGGGATTTAAACTGCACATTTTGAATGAATTCATGAATCTTAAATGATGTCTAAGGAGCACGGTGAAGGTAATGCTGTAAGAACATTGCAGAATCATCTTTATACAACACATCTCTCAGCTCTGTACACCACTGATTCAGGTTTTTCAAGCAATTCAGTGTTTATAAAGTAAGCAGTGTTGATGCAAACTAAGCATTTTTCTTTCTCCTTCTGTAGAAACCACAATACCACTGACGATGGTGGGACTTGGGCCAAGCAAATAGGGCCAAGCAAATAAAATGCAGCTTTGTCTCCCTTAATTTGCTCGTTTGTTTAATATAATCAATTTATAATCAAATTCAGGCTTTTGACTAAGGATATTAAGTCATTTATACAAATGCTTGGTGTGATATTGCACCACTTGAATGAGAGCATTGCCTCTAGCTTCCGCAAATTGCAGCTGCCCAGGTCAATTACTTGTGTTCTGAATGATCATGATATTATCAAGCCATTTATTTGTGGTGAGGATCCAAATGCCCCATAGCCCATTATACAGCTTCCCTGTAAAATCTGCTCTTTAGCATTTTAGAATGATTCATGTCCATTTCATTATTACTGAGCAGCTCTGTGCGGGCAGTCTGAGCAAGCAAAGATGGACAATGCCTTTTCATTTCCACACATTGAGTAAAAATGTAAATTAAATAAGCCAGAGAGATAATAAAAGGATCTTTCCTGGCCCTAATCTTCATGTGTGGCCATGCAGTTCTCAGACAAATGAACGTCAGGAAGACCGCAACGATGGGAAAACCTGGTGATGAGGACTGAAATAGATTCCCTTGTTAATAAGGTGTTTTTTATCACAATGTGGAGACTACTGCCTTACAATGTATTAATGGGATTCTAGTTTGGTGAAAGACATAAATAATAGGTGCTGAGTCCTGCAGTGCTCCCCTGCCTATTCTGAACTTCTCACAATCCAGGCATGTAATAAACATCATGACGGCAATGGCTTTCCCAGAAGTAAGGCAACAGAGAGGCTACCCTGCAGCTAAATCCCCCAAAGCATCCATACAATATTCACACCCACTGTCCTTAAATATCCAAAAGGGCTAACATCACTGTCTAGCACAGGGGATCTGCTGCCTAACTCAGGATTTCAAAGAAAAAAAATGGGACTGTGACCAAATTGCATATTGTACACCAGAAAAAGCACATTGTTTTAATAAACACATTAGTATAATAATAATAATAAGTTTTAATAAATCAATTAGACCGAACAGGCGAACATGTTTGAATGTGTTTGTTTTGTGAGAATGCAAAATTAAAAGGAGTTGCATTTGTTTCTCAGTTGCCATGTATGGACTGTGGAGTGAATAGTATGCTTTGACATACTTCATCAAAATCAAGTTTTCCATGATACGGACAAGCAGATTTAAAATGCAATATTTATTTACATACTCTAAAATTAATTTAACATTAGGTTTACTTAGCTGGATTCTCATTTCTTACCTGTAAAGTAGGATGAATCTTCTGTGTATCTCCCCAGCTCAGCACCCACACCTGGTCATGAGACTTGTCATAGAAGAGTTTTACTGGCACCGGGTCTGTATCCACAGCCTGTGATGGAAAAAACAGAGATGCTGTGCTGTAGTTTATGAATACCTGTATGTACAGAGGTGGACAAAAGTTCTGGAATATTTCTTCATTTTGTTAAGACTGTGTGCTGTTTATTTCCAAGTTTAATTTTCAGTGTTCTCTCAGACGTTTTGAGGGCACTATACCTATGTATGTGAACGGTCCTAATGTGAACCACACAATGGAAAACTATAACTTGGAATGCGTTGTTGGGTTTTCATGTAAACAGTATGGAAATGTTGATTTTTTTGTTTACTTTGACTACTTTTTTGGCCTGTTGTCGAACTGACATATAAGGTATGATTATCCCGTTGTTATTTTAATAGTCCTATAGTTGTAGTTTGCTAAACTGTCAAAAATCACTTACAAATACCCCCTTGACCTTTTCAGAGTGGTACAGCCAGGAGTGGTACAAGCAGGAGCTGTGGGCCCAGAACTGTGGCCACAACAAGTGGATTAACCACTTCTGCAATCAGGGTCAGGCTGCTGTCCACCCCGCACTGATGCGGAACAGAGAAGTCTGGTGGTTAATGGGAGGGCTGCGCTCCTTTTTTCTACCAGCTATGCACCACTCTGTACTATAGAGAGAAGGAGGCAGGGCTGTGACCTTGATGGCTAATGTTCAAAACTGAGTGGGCTTCTTCTGCTAGGATACAGAACATGGTGTTTCCATTTTTGTTCTTTGTGTTACACCAGGATCCTTGAATAACATTTTTTCATTTAACTGTGTACTGTGTATGACAATAAACACCTACTTGACATGACTCGACTTCAGATCAGTGAGGCTAAATGACATGATTGCATTTTCCTGCCAACTTCATTTTATTTTCTATTTTATTTTAAATGTCGCTTTTTATCCAACTCAGCAGAAACAATTTACATGAAAACATATCTTATACTAGCTGCATGTTGATTTGACAAGTGACTTGATTTGTGCTTGCCTTTAACAGGGTTCACATCTTGAATCCTGGACTCACCCTTAACTGACTCACAGCTTAACTTAGACCCAGTCTTGACTGATTTGCGATTGGACCCTTAACTGATTCATCACTCAGCTCAGACTGGCCCTAAACTGACTTGTGACTCATCATGCCCCTAACTGATTCGTGACTGGATTCAAGCTAGCTGACATACATGCAATCTACAGACTAGTTATCCATTTCAATGTTTTTGCATCTTTTTTTAATATCTGTATTTTCTGCATGCAGTCCTTCAGCTCTGCCCTCCCATTTTTCGATAATGTGAGACAAGTAATTAAAGTTAGACAAGTAATTTAAATTTAAAACCTGACAAGGTTTTAAAACCTACCCCAGATACTTGACTCAGATTTACATAAACTGACGGGTGACCATGTTCAAGAACACAAAGATTTTTTCATATATAAAACAGTGAAACTGGCTGATGCTCCAGTGGATTTTTCCAATCTTTCTTGGCTTTAGGGCTTTGTTCCCTTCTCACCTTCATTAATTTGTTAAAAGAAGCACAAATAAAGCTGCTAGACCTGCCATATGAGGAGACTATGATGCTCTGCTGAGACAAGATGAAGCAATGGCAATCTATTCAGAGGTTTGCATGTTTATATTACATTTACTATGGGTTTAAGGGAATGTGCAGTCTTTAGTGAATCCAGAAACGCATGATTGTAATGGTGGTTAGAGAAGATTTGAGGCACATGTGAGGAAGACCTTTAATAGCCAATAACACTAGATACATAGAGCGGGAAACACACACTGAGTAACACAACATAAGACAGACAGTAAGAGGTAAATGCTAAGGTGACACTACACGAGACACAAGGATGGGAACTGACACAGAGACAGGGATGGGCACATGAACTACAAGGGTGACTGGGAATGGAAACTTAGGTTGTGTGGGGAATCGGGGTAGTGGCCGGACAGAGCTATGTCCTGGGCTCCAGCTGAGACAACTGCCAAATACAGGGCAGCTGCTTCAGCAAAAATGCCCCCAATTTCACTCTATCCTCCATGATGCTGTTTGGCACTATGAGAGGTAGCTCAATAAGCCATGTAGGTCCAGGGGTAAAAGGCTAAAGGGCCCTTTCTAAGGCTTCATTCACTACACTGCTTGTGCCCTTTAATAGCCTCTAGGTCCTTGCCAGGATCCCAGAGGTCTCTATTAGGAAATTGACTCTCACCATTTCCCTCAGGACAGCATCAACCAAGTGTGCTAGCCAGCCAATGGTCTCATCCCCACATATCTCATGGAGGTACTAAAGCCGGCACAGGAGCTCACAGCCAGCCATGCCTCAAAGTCACCCAAGAACAGTGTTTAGGTCCTCAAATGCTGCGTCTATGCTCATGGTCAGTCCATGAACTGGTGCACATGCAAGAAGGACCTTTATTAACCAAAAACAAACACCAGGTGAATAGACCACAAAACAAACACTGAGTTACAAAATAGAAAACCAACAATATCACAGAGATTACAGCTATTGTGACCAACAAAGACACAAGGGTACCTATGTTGTTACAAGGGTGGGGAACACACATATCCCTGTTTCTGGGAAGGCTTTAAACTAGATGATGGAAGACTGCAGTGAGGATCACTGATGATTAGTTCTGGATCACAAACACCACTCCAGCTAATCCCGAAGATACTGGATGGAGTCCAGTCACTCCAGAAAACGTAGTTCAATTGCTTCACAGCCCACTGCTGGAGATTTATAAAACTCTTGGCACTGGTTAAGTTGACCTTAGGCTCATGTGCGACTGATCCAGATTGAAGACCTTGGTATCCCAGGTGGTTGCTAGGATGTTGCTAGGAGGAAGTATTCCATTGCTAGGTATCCCATTTAATTATTTGGGTGTTATGTAGTTGTGTGCATGCTGATATAAGTATGGCACACAAACTCTTGCCCAAAATGCACTCTTATTAAAAAAAAAATGCTATACTGAAATTGTAAGTTTGATCAAAAGAACTGTGCACAAGCACACCATTCCTGATCCAACAATCTGGAGCTGGCTCCATGTCAATATCTCAAAAATGGTGGGACTAGTTAGTGGACAAAATAATAGAAACATTTCCAGTAGAAACAGAAGACAACATCAATTTACAGACTTGTGTAATGAACAGGGTAGAAAAAAAGGGAGAATTGCACAAGGGGATTGCACTGGGGTAAAATCATTTGTCAGATGATTGTCCAGACATGATTTCAGTGCAGGTGTTATTTGCTATCTGGTGGGAGTACCCAAAATAGTTACACTGAGTGCTAGAGCCGAGGGGCCAGTTCAGACCTGGAGGCATGCACTGACCTGCAACCTCATCACACACACATGCACACGCGCACACTGAGTTATATGTGCATCAGTAGTGCATCAGCAGTATCTCTTCCTTTTGTTGAAAAAGCTCTCTGTCCTACTCTCAAATTTGTCACCTTCTCTCTCTCTCACACTATATCTCTATTTTATAGCAGAGCTGCAGTTTTACACTTGGCCCTACCTACATCCATCTCACACCCCGTCCACTGTTGTGACTCTCCACATGGCAATATTTCTGATTTTCTTGCTACATAAAAATCTGCACAAACAATAAATCACCGCTGGAAACATATAAATGCATATACAGTCAGTAATGGTCCTAGCCTTCCCAGGCCCCAAGCAAGACATAAGCATGCGTATCTACAGTACTGTGCAAGCCTTGAGCATTTGAGAAAATTATATTTCAAAGCTGTTCACTTATGTTTTCTTATACTGGAATAAATATAAATAACATATACAAAGTAAATTAGCAGTTTTGTGTATGCCACTGTGTTTGTTTGATCATTCCCAGACCTCTCCTAGTATTTCATATAGTATCTGTACCTATAAATACCCAGTTGACTAAATCTGCACTTCACTAGATTAAACCAGATGGGCTGCTTATGGAATTTCACAGATCCATGCAATGGCTGAAGGCACAGAGGAGAAATCTGCAAAGTTCCTTGGTGTTCACATAGTGAAGAACCTGGGGTAGCTGGTGGCCTGGTGTTTAGGAAATTGCCCCTGCAATAGGAAAGTTATGGGTTTGAATCCCAGGACTGTGAATGGCACCACTGAGGTACCCTTCAAATTCCTCATTTATCTAAGTATCCATTTCTTTATCCTATTCTATTCTTCTGTGTTGTTATTTTTTTGTTACCAACTATAGAAAATGTACCTCACACCTATACCTGCTCACATATCTTACAGGCAGAGAAGATACATTCCACAAGGCATGGAAGAAATCATAATAACCTCTCTCGGCTGCTTTTTTCTCTATAGCCTTCTACAGTGGTTCATGGTGGTTTGTGGAATTGCCAATCTTGCATCAAGAAAGCTGACATTATCTCTGAACTGCCATCTCTTCACTCATTCCACTTCTTGGACCTCACAGAGATGTGGCTCACACCAGAGAACTCCGCTACTCTGGCTGCTCTATCCTCTGCCATGTACTTCTCTCACTCTGCTTGCAATGCAGGCATAGGAGGGGGTACAGGTTTGCTTCTCTCACGTAGATGGCGTTTTATGCCTCTCATCATTTTTTCTCAGCTCAGCATATCATTCTTTCCGCTCCATTCTGTTACTACAACATATGCAATTAAGCTCCATGTCATTGTCCTTTTTTGCCCACCTGGCCTGCTGGGTCACTTCATCGATGAACTGGATGTCCTTCTGAGCTCATTTCCAGTTGATGACTCACCACTCATCCTCCTTGGAGACTTCAATCTTCCAGATGACAAGTTGCAGACCTCTTAGTTTGCGATGCTCCTATCATCCTTCGACCTGTCCCTCGGCGAGTCTCCTCTGACCCACAAAGCAGGCAACACTCTTGGCTTAGTATCAACCACATCATTTCCTTTTCCACTCCTCTACATATATCTGATCATCATCATCTATCTTTCAAATGTCCTCTTCAGACCTCCTCGTCTCATCACCCACTAACCTCTGTCCATCTTCCATTTCTTGGCTTCTCACCTCTCTCTCTCTCTTTCTCAAGGATGTCATTGTTCCTGATGTCCAGCAAACCCACCATGTCTCAACCTTATTCCATCGAGTATGCTCCAGATGATATCCTCGGTTCTAATCCTGTACATCACCTACATCATCAATGGCTCCTTAACAACTGGCCATGTCCCATTTGCTTTTGTCTGTAGTGGTCAAACCAATTCTGAAGAAAACCACACTGGACTCCCCAGATATCAACAACTACAGATCAGTATCTCTTCTCAC
This sequence comes from Bryconaethiops microstoma, assembly GCA_037577275.1. Taxonomy (NCBI): domain Eukaryota; kingdom Metazoa; phylum Chordata; class Actinopteri; order Characiformes; family Alestidae; genus Bryconaethiops; species Bryconaethiops microstoma. Next base: position 2,783,314 of record JBBJLS010000023.1, read on the forward strand.
CTTCCTTTCCAAAGTTCTGGAATGTGCTGTTTATAACCAACGCAAAATCTTTCTTTCTCAAAACAGGCTTCAGGACCCTCACCAGTCCAGGTTCAACGCTGCACACTCAACTGAAACTGCACTACTAGCCATCTCAGAAGAACTTCATGCAGCTAGATCAGTCAACCTGTCTTCTGCTCTGATTCTTCTTGACCTTTCGGCAGTCTTCAACAAGATTAACCATCAGATTCTCCCAGCTACCCTCTCCAGTCTTGGGATATCGGGTACAGCCTGGCAATGGTTTGCTTCCTACCTTGATGACCAGAGGTACCAGGTAGCATGGCATGGCTCCCAGTCTACCCA
>JBBJLS010000023.1:2785272-2795863 GCA_037577275.1 Bryconaethiops microstoma
TTATTGAGGTAAAACAAAAATATTAGTTGCTAAGATTTTGTTTTTTGCACTACACTGTATCTATACTATTTATCATTAAATTATCATATCATTCATAAAAGGTAAAACAATCTAAAATAAAATGCTATAAAAAAATAATCAGAGGGACAAAAGTATAAATTCCCTTTATTCATTAAATATTGATACCGAACAACATCCCGAGCTTTTTAGACAGGATAAGCTTTCCTATTCTGATCTCATAGAGTGTAATACTGTTAGCCTATAGCAAGATCTACTTCTGTTTAATTTAGAAACTCTATTTTTTTTCACATTGAGTATGTTCAACATAACATGGATAAATAGTTGTGGCCTAAAAATCTAAGCAGAAACAGGCTTTTGGCTGCACTTAACATTTCCTGAACTGGGTTCTTCTCACAGGCGCAAGTCTAGTGGTCTTCAGTGCATTAGTGTGTGAATCCAGTGTGGCACATTAAAAGCTGTATTAGGTAAAGAAATTAAGGAGCAAGAGTAAAGTAACAAGAAAAGCAGGGAGAAAATGATATCCAAATTCTACAGTCCCAAACGTCATTGTCCTGAGTGATGTTCTTTAATGGCAAATGTGAAGTAATCAGGACAATCCTGTGTTATAACAGAGCCGCAGATAAAGCCATGCTCCACTCTCAACCATCACTATCTATGGCTTTTCTTAAGTACTTTCATATGTATCTCACACATTTCCAGGACTAACACCATACCCATAACTGTTCTAGTGTACTATGGTAAGAGAAAAGTGAGAGATGGTGCTTTTATTCCTTTCTGGGTCCAAGAGATCAAGACAGAGATGGAGAGAGATGCAATTTTCTTACTTTCATGTTAGATTTTGTGCTTTCATCTACATTTCGGCTTTGAATGTTTGCTTTAAAGTGCACTGTCTTGATCTCTCTCTCTCTCTCTCTCTCTCTCTCTCTCTCTCACTCTCTCTTGCTCTCTCACTTTAAAGAACACGGTGCTTTTTAGACAGAAAAAACTTTTTTATCCAGCTTCAAATGGCAACTTGTTAGTCTATGCACACAGGTGTTCTCCAAGAATGCTGGATCAATCTTTATGTGGCACACTGAATTTGTCTTTTTATTTTTGCTCTCATGCTGCGCAACCATTCACATTCTCAGAACTGTTCACAGTGTAAGGTTGTTAATTAGCTAAATAAAACAGAAAGAATTTTATTTTATATCTAGCCAATGATGTAGCAGACTCGAAAAGTACATCATAAATGACAAGAAATGCAAATGCTTGATTGTATCCCATTCTTTAAATTCCATACGGGTTTCAACAGGGCAAATATAACACAGTGGTCACTGTTTTGGGGTGTTTTCTATTTTATTCTGAACCATGAGGCCATTCCACACCCACTATAGCTATAGGAATGTCACATAGCTACATTTATGTGATACAACCACAATAATTAAAAAAAACCAAAAACAACTAAAAGGGATGTGGCACTACAGAATGCGATTTCAAGACCAAGGGTAAGAAGAAAGAAATCTGCCCTTTAATTTCAATGCACATTTAAACAGCATGCTCCATTTTCCCCGTCGACACTTAAACTCCCATTTAGCTAAAACAAACACAAGTTACAGGAATAGCTTGCTGGGGTGCCCGACCTCATTACCCTGGAGGGTCCTCACAATTGAAAGTTTGATGTCAAAGCCATTAGTGATTAACAAGCACTGCTCCAGCCCTTCGAACGTGCCCCCCACCCCCACCTGAGCAGCAGTCCCAACTCCAGCCCCAACTCCAGCCCACCCAACCATCTCCTTTTGCAAGCAGGTAAATAGAATGAACAAAAGTCATTAACCAGAGAACAGAACTAATGAAGGGGCAAATTAATAAATCAACAAACACACATAACAGAGACTCACACCATTCGAGTCTCACACACAGTGCACCCCGCCAAAGCCCCATTCATTATCTTATGTAGGTCAAACATGTCTCTCAATGTGGGAAATCCCTGCAGATATGTAAATACAAACACAATCATAACCATAGCCAAAAATACAGAGGAGGCACTGTATACACCAGCTTGTTTGTCTGACAAACAAACAAGCAATGACGCTTGATTGAGCCATTTATAAAATACACCACTAGAACCAATGAAATCTAATGAAACAACAGTGTCTAACTACTCCCAGTTATTACAAGGCCCATAGTCTACATTTCCTTGTATCCCACTAAAGTCTATCCAATTAAAGAGAAAAAAAATGGTTATAAATCATTTTTACATAAGCATTTCCCATCCTTAATTTAAAGTAAGAGGAAGTTGTATACCTGTGGCTGTAAGACTTGTCTATATAAATAGACTCTGCCCTGATCAGTTGCCCTGGATTGTGGCTCATTCTAAAAGAACACAACGTGAATGGCTAAATTGTTTCATACTGAATGTGTACTCAAATGGAAACACGTCCATGCCTGTGACATCATAAACATGATGAATAGGAAATAAGCTTCAGTTTCATATATACTGATGATCCTTAACATTAAAACCACCAGCCTAATATTGTGTGGGTCCCCCTTGAGCTGCCAAAACATCTCTGACCCATTGAGACATGAACTCACAAGGCTTCTGAAGGTATGCTGTGATACCTGGCACCAGGACGTTAGCAGCAGTCCTGTTGCAAGGTGGAGTCTCTATGGATCTGATAAGTTTGTCCATCACATTCCACTGTTTCTAGATTAAGGTCTGGGGAATTTAGAGGCCTAGTAATCACTTTGAACATTTGTCATGTTCTTCAAACCACTCCTGAATATTTTCACAGCCTGGCAGTGCTCATTATAAAGGAGGACACTGACATTAGGAATTACTGTGCTACAAAGAAGTGTGCACATTGGTCTGCAACAATGTTTAAGTAGGTGATATATGTCAAAGTAATATTCACTAGAATGAAGACCCAAGGTTTCATCACACTGCCACTACCAGCCTGACTTCTTCTCATATTACATCCTGGTGTCAATCCTCACCAGGTAAGTGGCACTCTTGTGCACACACACCAGGCCATCCACATGATGTAAAATAAAATGTGATGCACCAGACCAGGCCACCCTCTTCTATGATCCAGGTTTGATGAGATAATCAATGTTATCCATTTCACCTGTGAGTGTTTTTTGTGTTGTGCCTTAAAGGTATATGGACTGTATACAGGGGAGTGAATGGCATGTTTTGAAACATTCATCAAATACTTCATCAAATTCTTTTTTTTACAAACAATCAAAAAGGTTATGGGCTCTTTAATCAGCAAACTCCACTTGATTTCCTTCTGTTGGGGGACAAATTACTCCCTTGACCTCTCTTTTTAGCCGTGCCTTGTCAAATGAAATGACATGTTTTAAAGCTGAGGTCTAAAGCCATTAAAATACCCATTGGCACTTCGTTTCCTCTAGATTGCGAGTGGGGTTTCTATCCTGCAAGCTTGTCACTCAGCAAAAGTGTATTCGAGATGAGGACGCCCCCCACCACCCTATAAATGGACTTTTTCAATGTGTGCAGTGAGAGCACTTTTTCTTTCTTTCCTGTTTTTTTTTTTTTTACTTCTAATTCCATTTATCTCAGTTTAACCAGTAAATGCAGAAGCAAGAAAATTAGCTGCTTACGTGTTTTATCTACTCTCCTTCTATAATGATGTGACTGCTCAATGGTGGTGTCGCAATTCTTTATTTGCGTAGAGAATGAGATCTAACAAAGGATTATGCTTCACACTTCAGTTGCCCTGTACAGTGTATTTTTGTTTATTGTCATTAATATACTTCCAGTGAATATATCCACTTTAAATGAACATTTCTAATTTCTTTCCGCTTTATGTTAATAAATGAGAGGAAAAACGTATTTATAGGCACAAAGTAAGACATGTTTAAAAAAAAATCGACTGGTATAAACTGATTCAGCATTAATACATTAATTCTGTTGGCAGTAAAAAAGCTGGCAATAACATCTTTAAGATGTCCATGCTAAGAAGTAATTTTAGTGGATAATTTTTCTCTTGGCAAGCCATTTTAACTTACCTAAGGTAAGAGGTGTCCATCTAATTGACTTACTACTGCAAAATTGTCAGGAAGATTGGAGTCAGGAGAGTGGCTAGGTGATGCAAACACCTTCATCATCTTTCTTTAAAAAGAAAGGCTGAGCTTTAGGGGTCATTGTCTTGTAGAACAAAGAAAGGGCTAATTAAAGGGATAATGCATATTGCTGTGTTCAAAGTTAGACATTGCCCAATCTAATTTGAGAAGATAAGGACTAGAGCTAATATTAGTTTTTGAATGGATAGGGTAGTATCTACTCTGTTGGGTGCTCTGGTTTTCTCCTACAGTCCAAACACAAGCATATCAGGTGAACTGGGGATGGTAATTGCCCCTAGATTTGCGTTTGTTTGTGTGTGTGTGTTTCTGCACCTTTCACCATACGAGTGCTGGGATGCTGAAACCTATGATAAGCGGCACATGTAATACAAGGTATATGGATAGTATTGGCTATATTACGCACAGCTTACTTCTTTGTGTTCATAACACAAACAAACAAGAATCTGAAGAAACGATTTTTAGAAGTTAACAATGAGATCAAAATATGATAAGTCTGAGCATATGACAATATGTTTATATAAAATTTTAATTTCACTGCAAAAATATTAAGCAAAAAAAAAAAGGTATAAAGACAAACCTACTTAATGTGGACCCACTACTTATAAGGGCTATTATTTCACAATTATTCTGTTAAATCAATTACTTTGTTAAAAATTCACATTCTGTAATCACTTGAATTAGTGAATACTTTACAATTTGACTGATAAGCAGGGAATCAATGAGTAAAACTGTGTGTTCAGTCTGAACATTCTCCACAAGGGATAACTATTAACTGAAGTTGCTTTTGTAGAAGAAAGAAACCCACACCAGCAGGATCTGATAAATGCATGTATATGTAGTTAGAAATTTCGTGCATATGAAGTCAAATTATAAAATGTGGATATAATTACACATCACAGAGCCATGCGGTACGGAACCACTGACATGCTGATATGCTGATGATGTATTTGATAAGACAAGGATAACTGTTCAACAAATGTGCGTAATAGAGGAATAAGGAATACAGAGAAATTTGAGCCAGAATTATAAAATGAGCAGAGCATCTTTCCCTGGAGATAGGATTATCTTCACCGGTCCTCTTGATCATTCAGGTGGCTAATTTGATTACAATGGAGAGAAGCTGGAGTCTATTGACTGAGGGCCCTTAATTAAAAATCCTGACAAAGCCATCTCGTTCGCAGCAAGTCTCCTACACTGAGATTAAGGAAAGAGTGAAAACACAGGCAGACACCCTCAGGAACTGATGAGGAAATGAAGGATGTTATTGGGGCTCCTTAGTTACACACTGCCGGAGGTAATGAGTGAAGCCAAAAGAGTAGGCTGGAAGCAGTGGCATGGTGGAGGGTAGGAAGACAGACAGAAAGCAGTAAACACATTCTTTTGAACAATTTTTCTGGAGTACATGGTGCGTGGCTAAGTGAGCTATCACAATAGAGGCACAATTGAATGGTAAAATGAAAATACAGATATCAAACATTAAACAGCAGCTCTGCTCATCTTTTGTGACAGACACTGTCATCATCTTCTTCACACTCTGTCTCCTGGGTTTTCTGAAGTTTTATGTAATTAGTCACTGGGGAATGTAATATGTAAAAAAAGACACACACACACACACACGCACACACACACACACACACACACACACAATTAGCACACCATGCATTAAAGGATTAAAACTACAGGTCTCTAGAGCAATGAAATCAGCACAACTAAATAATGGTTTTAATAACAGTCATATTACCCACCATAATTACATGGCCGTTATGTGTACTTCCAGATTTTGAGTCCCCTGAACTACGATGAGTCAAAAGTAACCTATCTATCTGTCTGTTTGTCTGTCTGTCTGCCTGTCTTTCTATCTACCTGTCTGTCTGTCTATCTATCCATCTATCTGTCAGGGGCAGAGCAAAAGCTTGGCACCCCTCCACATGGCATCCATCCATAAATCTACCTATCTGTGCTGGTTTCCTCAAAATTTCTGCATAAGTCATTAGAATTCTGCATCAGTCATTAGAATGTAAACAAAATCATTTTGAGTGTGTCTGATGTGAAGTGATTCACTTTAGAGAAACACAACAAATTCTTTACATTGGTGGTGAAGGGAACCATGGTCATGATATCAATAAAAGTGAAGACATTTCATTTACCATTCAAAAAACCCAGTGACTCTTCTTAGTTTTATACGTATAATGCTGATGGAAATAAAGAGTAAAAGTGTATATATGTCCTGAATCAATGTCTAAGCCCACAGGCAGTGCCTTTACATACAAGTAAGGTGGAGGAAACCAGTTTAACACGTATTGAACAAGCTGAACAAGATATGAAAAATAGTCCTCTGCCTTTTCATGTTTTCCAAGTTCCCAACACACTTGACTCAACTCATCAACTAATTAACAATCCCTTTATGAGTTTCAAATGGCTGTATTAGCAAAAAGGAATATACATGGTGTGTAATGCAGTGGCACTCAAGGACCAGAACTGGGAATCAATGGCCTAGATTGTACACTCACAGCACTGCAAGTAGTGCCAGACTCGTGCCTCTGTAGTTTTAGTAAGGATTCAGTTTCATATTTTGAAGAATTCCAATAAAGATACAAGTGAAACAAAATTTGACAAATTCGGCAAGCGCATACTCTGACAGCAGTGCTAAAATATAACAAGCAGGCTCCAAGCAAACTTTCGGCCATTCTGACAGACGTGCAGTTATGCTGAGTTTACATCAGTAACTAACAGCTGAAGCGTAACGCTAGAGACTGAAATTAAAGTAAAGTGAAAATGAAAAATAACCTTACTGGAGATGGCACACAGTATCACACAAGAGCATTTAATGGAGTTAGAATTTCCTTTGTAATTATAAAGGTCAGAAGATCAGAAGATTTCCACAATTATTTTCCACCAAATTCATGCATAATTAAGTTGTTATGTAGTATATAGTGTTTGATATGAAATTCAATTCCGTGCTTGATACACTTACTGAGACACATTTCTGTGCTCTGGAGGTGATATGAACCAGATGTCTGAAACAATTAATCCCTTTAAAGCCTCAATCCAGACAGTTTATACCAAAACAAAATGGCTATGCATATTGTGGCTAAAGCTTAAGACATCACTTTATGATAGTTTTGCGATAAGCTTTTGGCTTAAAACATACTTATTATTTTACCATCTTATAACATATTTATTATTTTACCATTTTCAGCATTACATATAAACTAAAAAAACGTAATTTCATTGTTTGGTGTACTGATTAAAATGTCTATATTTGAGCTGTAGATATTGTGGCTACACTATCGCCACCACTGTTAAGAAAATATAAATTGTGAGTTTCTCTTCAATGAACCTTTTCATATCAAACCATTCTGAATGACTTTGTTCACATCTCAGTGACTGCATCATGCAGACATTTGGACTCCACTAAATCTAGAAGTAAAAAAAGTCATAGATGAGGCAAAATCTATATGCATATATCTATATATTTAAATGGTATCTATACACTTTCAGAAACCCTGACCTTGTAACCTACTCTTGCTGATGTGTAGGTTACAGGGTCAGGGTGTACAGAATGTGTGGTTGCAGAATGTAGCCCATCTTGATGCACACTTTGTATAGCCATGCTCTGATCTGGTAAATTTCTGACCACAGAGTTGTGCAGCAGTCATACTTATATATTAGACCTATAAATGTGTTGCAGTGGCCATAAAATAGTCACTGAGTGAAAGTACAAGGTAATAATGTGCATGAGGAGTACAGTTATCAGCAAGATTTGTTTGATAATGGCCTAGGCATTTACAATAAAGTAATGGTCTGGACTAAAATTCTGGTTCTAATTTCAAACCATTATGTCCTTTGTAATGAAAAATGGAGAAGGGCGCAAAATAGAAATGCATTTTCACTAGCAATCTCGGTCATTTGGGATGCGTATGGCATAAACGTATACTACGTATGACAAAAGTGGAGGAGAGGAGATGATAAAGGACATAAGCTACATCAGATTTCATCAGCCAAGCAACAGAAGATGCAGCCTGAGCTGTGATTTGAGAACAGCATGAAGGCTCTGATCTCCACAAACTTCCAGTGCTATATCCCCTCAGCTTCACACTCTGAAAGCTTGCCATATTCCCTTATGCTCCAACAGCTGTAGCTTTCAAAGGCTATCACTTTGCTCAGGCTGAGGCTGCTGCCAGAAGCCAGTCACATCATGATTTAATAAGTCACTGACACTTTAACTTTGCTGTTGTTTTGCTTGAAATCCAGTCCATATCAACCTACAAATACACACACACACACACACACACACACACACACACAAATGTACACACATACACACACTCACAATAAATCTTACCACGGTGGCAAGCTGACAAGGTTGGCACAGACCCATATCCCTTGCAGACCCATGCACACACACACGCACACCCACAAGCATTCGTACACAAACCTCGCTGCATAATGTACATCTCACCAAGTCTCATCCGGGGGACCCTGGGGGAATTTTCCCAGATGCCTCTGCACCTGGTAATACATTCTAAATGCAGACAGTTGTCACGCTTGTTTGCTTTCGTTTACGATCGCAAGTAAACAGGTTTAAAATTGCACTTTGATGTGGTATGCAAAATTGATCTTAATTTAATGCTTACTTATTATTCTAGGGTCTTTTGCCAACTTTCGTATCATTATTGACTGGTTTATTGATCCGAGCTGTACGTGGCCATACCCGTTAGATAGAGCCTTTTCTTCCTTATTGTGAAGGATTTCAGATGTTTTGCGCAATTTTGAGGTGCAAACTGAATGCAAACTGACTCTACAAACTGAATGCATTTAAAGACTAGTAGTTGTATTCTGTATTTGGCAGAGCCCAGTAAATAGATAGTAATAAACTAACTGACACAGAATGCTTTGTCATTGTACTGGGTCCGATCTTTATCTGATTTACACTGCAGTCACTGTAATATTTGCAATGAAAATATTGCTGATTCAGATTAAACTTATGCAGCAGATCATGAAAAAAAAATATGCAAACTATATCAAAGTGTTTTTTTTCTTGTGAAAGATTTTTGTAGATTGACTGAATAGCCTTTTCTGGAATGTTATTGATTAATATATATATATATATAAAGTCATTCAGAAGGGGGCACTGCTGTCACCTCACAGCAAAAAAGTCCAGCTGAGGTGGCTGAGGGTCCTTACTGAGTTGAGTTGACATGTTCTCCCTATGTCTGTGTGGGTTTCCTCCCCCAGTCCATATATGTCAGGTGAACTGGAGATGCTGTATTGCCCCTATTAATGAGTGTGTTTGTCTATATGTCTGTAATGGACCGACCGAAACTGACTTATGTAGGTGTTATAAAGCTTTATGTATACTGGCCTTCAGTAAAGTATTACCCATCTCATCTGTCAGGCAGTGAAAACAGCTTAGTTAAGCTCAATATGTACAGCTTTGTGTAACGCATTGTAGGGATGCACGCTCCATGCGTGCATTTAGCATCTCCTAAATTGTTACACCAACCATTGTCACAGACCGACTAGATTTGAGTAAAGAGGACAATTGTCTAATGTGAGGTTGCACACACATATATCCAGCCTCTGAAGTTCACCTATATGTCTTCCATCTTCTCTATCTGTTAGAGAAAGGAGACAGAAAGATCATCATCTGTCAAGCTAATACACACACACACACACATACTTTCTCTCACCATGACTCAGAGCAGGACACATGTCTGATAGCGTGAGGCCGTGCAGGCGCGTGTGTGTAATTCTGTCCATCTGATCTGTAGAGGGCAGAGGGTGATGGATGAGCTGGCCCCATGTCAGACCTTCAACTCTAGAGCAGTCAAGGGTTGGGTTGGGGAGGGTTGATGGATTTTTGTGCACTTGAGGCAATTTTGTGCTCCAAACTCTGACACAAGAGCATCGTTTGACATCACGATTCAGCTCCATCCTCACCCACAAGAGAATAAAGAGTTTAATATTGACAAAGGGGGTAGAACTAGTACAAATGTCGAAAACCGCAACGTGCAGAGAGTTCTGGTGAAGTGTTCAGTATGGCATGATTCATGGCAAAGGTAATCCCATTTCACTGGCTTAATAACATCTGATTCATGCCTAAAACAATTTTCAAAGGATAAGCAAAGCAGTTGCAGCAAGCTGTCATAGCATGATGGATGCATTTTCTGCTTGTATTGTAATTTGTGTTTTAATGCCTGTGCTGCAATGCTTGTTTTTTTTTTTTTTTTGCAGTGACATTTTTCCCCCTCTCTTCTTTCCTGGAGCCTGCTTCATTCTTTGCAGAGATAGTCATGCACCCACTGCCATATTGTCCTCAGGCACCTTCAATGGAGCACAATCCTATTCATCAGCACCATTAATGAGCTTTCCTCTCTCTCTCTCTCTCTCTCTCTCTCTCTCTCTCTCTCTCTCTCTCTCTCTCTCTCTCTCTCCCTCTCACACACACACACACACACACACACACACACACACACACACA
>JBBJLS010000023.1:2827368-2852380 GCA_037577275.1 Bryconaethiops microstoma
TTGTGTGTGGACAGCAAAGAAAGAATTTCATTGCACAGAGAAAATGCCACTTTTTTTCTGTACATATGACAATAAACACTTTGAATCTTGAATCTAAAATCTTGAATCTTTGAACCTCCCTGCCCTCCCCTAACACACACACATGCAGCATGCTACACTCTCCTTTGAGGTTTAAGGCACTCTGCTCTCTTGCCAATCTATAAAAGAGAGAAAAGAGAATGAATATGAGGAAAAAGTTCAGGTATACTGTATACTATTTTTAGTGGAGTAGAGATTTTTTGTTTCATAACTTTTTGTGTACATTAAAGAGTAAAGGGGTGAAAGACTACTATAAGTGTAGATTTGTCAAAAAAAAGTTTTGTTTGAACCAGAGCGCAGGTTCATGAAAAGTTCTGTTGCAGACAGATCATTTTAAAACAGTACAGCACCATGAAATTGTGGTATAGTAAAATAGCAGTAAATGCAAAAAATCACTATTTTATATTATGCTGTCTTGCATCTTTTAGACATCAATCTTTTCTCAAAACTATTGTGAAACAGTGTCTAAGGCATCAGGCCATGTGTTTGTAATCATTTTCATGAAATACCTTTTTGTGAGGGAGCTTTAAGAGGAATTAAAAGCGTCAAACACCTGGTTCCAAATTCATCACTATAAAAGTATTTTTCAAAGTTTCTCTGAGTTATTTCACAACCATACACCGAAAAAGATTTTTTTAACCAGTGCAGTGATTTGGAAAAATTAATAAGCTATGTTGATGAAACATAGGCCTAAATTGTTTGAGAAACTAAACTTGAATTATAAAATGCACAAGCAAAATCTAAATTACAGGGCACCAACATGTAAACTAAAGGAAGTCTTTAGTTTTAAATATTATACACTGAAATTACTAAATATGTATGTTTATTGTAATATTTTGGGTTGCTCATTATATACTACAGTATACTGTACATATGATATGTTTAATAAAAACCTGTTCATGTGTTAGTCATCATATTTGATGACTAATTTGATGACTAATAAAACATCATGATGACTAATACAGCTTCTGTATTAGTCATCATATTTACTTGGTATTTACCCAAAGGATCTGACTAATGCTGGATATTTACTTCTGAATACAAAAATATTTAATTAAATAGTGTATTAATTAAAAGGTGTAAATTAAAGTAAATAAGAAAAAATATATTGCATATTGTAATAATAAGGTAATCTGGTGTTTACCAAGGTTAGTATCTAAACACTGGACAAAAATTCTGAGCCTTGACATCATGTGCAAACCCTCACAAACCGGCTTTAGTGCTAATCAGAAGTTACACTGAACTGTGGCTTAAGTGACGACTATGGTAAACACATTACCAAACTGCTAACACCTGTCACTTTCACACCAGCGAGTCATCTTAAATATTACATTCACACATCCTTCGATTCAGCCATGTTCCTACTTACTGGAAACCCTCTAGCAGCCGTTCTGCTGGCAGAATTAAAAGCCACTATATATTTTTAAATAATAATCATTTCATTTCATATAAATTACATTATTAGAGTAGAAAATTTTTCCAAGAAACACCCATACATCTCCACAAAGTTGGCTTTTGGTGAGATAAAACTACAGCCTTCTCTGTGCCAGAAAAAAAGTGAACAACTGCCAAGAAAAACCCAACAAATGCATCTAATAAAAAAAACCCCAAAAAACACTTTTATAAATAATAACATCCCTGCCCTCCTATGAAGAAGAAATACAGTTTGCTTATAGCTCTCTAAATCAAACTTATTTCTGTTATACAAATGTACACATGGCTATTGTTATGAGGGGTCAATCAGATCAAGACAACCCCCGGTTATCATCTATTACATTTCTGTAGAGGCTTTTGACATGTGAGCCAGGGACACGGCTCCAAGTTCCCCACAAACTTCACATACCGCATGTGTTTTTGTCTGGAGGTGTAGTGAGTGCTAATTGGCTCCCAAAATAATATGTTTAACAGCACTGCAAAAAAAAAAATACTTTGCTGTCACAATCTTGAAATGCATATATTTAAACCAGATCTCCCATCTCCCATAATGGCAGATGCTAGAACTATTTACATGACAAATTACATGGAATGATCTTATGTGCCAGTGGGCATGTCTGAGACATTCAAGATAGATGGTATTGACTGCTTTGACTGGATCTGATTCTCAGCATAAAAATGGGAGAAAATATGAAAAGACTGGAATATACCTTATCTTTCAATCTGCTCAATAGGTTTAGAGGGTTGTCAGGCTGAGTGACCTTACATCTGTCAGTAAAGGCTGCAGATTATTCTGTAACGTGGAAACCGTGACATTTAATCTTTTGTAGAAATACGGCATCTAACAGCATACATGAAATTAGACAGAAAACAGTTCCGTATATAATTTTGTTTCCAAGCTATTCCAGTGAAAGTAAGCTGTTGGCAAGGTGAGTTAACAGATAACTATAGTAAGACTTTTATTATGAAATATATATATAATTTAATCAAATACTGTGCATCTGTATCATCACTGTATATGCCTCACCAGTAAGAACACCCCAGTGACTTTTGATTAGTCAATCAAGTGGTTGTTTGTTCAGATTATTCATTCAAGCTACACATTTCCTTTTTTCATTTTCCTGAAATTCCATTCTAGGATTTTTGAATTATTTTGCATATCATTCCTGTCCAAAGAAAACCATTTATTTCCATTTTTAAACAAAAGTGTAGTTTTCTACATGATTTGAGCACAGCAGTTTCCCTTATATCTTGTAAATCTTTAATGTTGAATGAACCAATACAAATGCTCCAAGATGATATATAAAACGTTTTACTTTAACATACATTATAAGCAAATAATGCTCTTGACTTTTCCTGTGAAGTCATCCATTTAGAGATAATCGTCTTATTATTTGTCATATTTTTGATAGTGATGAGTCAATAATATTACTGAACAGTTTGTGCTGAATACACTATATATTTCCAGCTGTTCAACAGGTTTAGAGTGTTGTCAGACTGAATGACCTCACATCTGTCAGTAAAGGCTTCAGATTATTCTATCCTGTGGAAACTGACATTTAATCTTTTAAAGGCACACACTGACTAACAGAGCACAAACATAACTAGACAGAATTTTTCTGAGGCTACTATTTCAGAGAAAGTAAGCTGTTGGTAAGGTGAGTCAGCAGATACTTGTAGTGAGACTTTTATTATGAACTATACCTTTTAATCAAAACGTGTATCTGTATCAACACAGGGTTTGAAGAGAATAGTTTTTATTTATACATACATATGCAAAATATCCTGTCATTCTGTCTTTTATTAACTGATTTAGACAGATTGGGCTCAGTACTATATGAAACACATACACATATTTTTAGTAATTTTTCTCTTGAAATCAATTATACTCACTGAGACAACTATACTCACCATTATAACATGTTCAGTTCAGATCTTTATCTCTATTTTTCCATTTCATTTTATCTAAAAGTATTATAAAAAGCCACCACTAAATATCCATATACATCATAAATATCATTTTAAAAGCAATTTAAAGGAGGAAAGCAATCTAAGGCCTGTTTTGCTACATCAAAATCCTCACTACAAGAAAAGTTTTTGCTCTTCTGCTGACACATTCAAATCTAGCAATTTTTGAAAAGATACCTAAAGAGACCACATTTTAATACTCTGTTCAGGTAAAAAAAATGCATTTAGGCACTTAATATGTTTTTAATTAAAAAAATATATATTTAAATGAATTAAGATTTCAACATTAACATCTGAAATGATGTAACATATGACATATCTGAGTAGCCCAGGCTCTCCTGAAAATAACAATGTTTGGCTTACGTAACTGTTGTATGTAATCACATGATATGAACCTTTATTGATACTGCCAATGTTGATACTGCAACATGTGAACTAAATTTTAACCAACCACTTAATGTTTTAATATCCTATGAGGTGTTGTCTGGATGTTTGTATGTCAAGGGATTCAAAAATAATGCAGGCCAATCCTTAATCATATCACATTATCAGAATTCGAAAGCTTTCGTGATCCAAGAGGAAATTGCTCAAAGGTACCACTCGGATTTAAACCCAGGATCTCCTGTTTACTAGACAGGCGATATAACCAGCTAGGCCATGTAATATTTCTCTGCTGTGTTTTCATCATATTGGAAAGTATATGTACCAATATTATTGCAGTTCTTTTTGGCAGAAACCCTTATGCAGAACAATGTACAATTTAATAATGTTACAGATGTAGGCAAGTGTATCATTAGGAGTCCAAAGACTCTTATTGATGTAATAGCCCAGGCTGTGCTTCAAACCTTATTCTGTTGTTAGGAGGGCAACAGCATTATCCATTATGCCAAACAATGTGGTAGTTTGTTTTGTGTTGCCTCAACCAGAACATTGAACTTCCTGATTTCCACCTCTAAATACACCCCTTCCACTGCTGGAAACTGCTAACACCATTTAGGAAAAGTTTACCTACATTTTTCTACAACATTCTTTGTTTTTCAAACTGTAAAAAACACTATTATAGATCGCAGTGTGTGACCAGCATTGTTCAGATAATATTTGCCTGCAACACCCCATGGCTGGAGTCAGGGGCCATGGGAGTTCAAAGAGTTCAGGAGCTTCATGAAGTGATGGGTTAACCTTTAAGTGAGCATGCTGTGCCTGCACTTCATCCAATAACGATCAATACCTGCTCAGCCACGGAGTTAATATGTGAGTGGATGCAGCAAACTGCTTTGTGTACGTTTTAAGCGTTTGTGACTGGTTGGACCACAGTGATTCACTGAAAGGAGCCTTCAAAATCTTCGGTGTAAATTGTCACACTTAATTTTACAAGGTTGGCGGTTGACTGAGAGTAGCATTAAGCAAACCCATAAAGTGGCAGTCAGATATGAACTACTCTAATAGGAGGTCAGTATGAAGCTTCTCTGTCCTGTCTGAATTTTTATTGATTAAATGGCTTAAATCTCGATTAGTATGACCAAATTTGACATGTTAACAAAACAACATAAATATTTTTACTGTTTAAGACATCAATAAATATCAAATTTTGCTTACGCTTACCAACAACATGCAGTATGTGGCACTGTATGTTATAAGGAAGGAGTTTTAAAGACCCTGCTGTGGTATTGTTGACTCCCAAAATAGACTCTCTACGTGCTTAATCCAGAGTGGCTTTTGATAATAAGTGTTTTGAGATATGTGCTAAAATACACATGCATTTTAAGAGGGCATGAGACAAGTCACTTGAGTCACTTGAGAGAAATGCCAAGAGTACAATGTGGCTTTGTACAACCGTACACATCGCCAATAAAAGCACTCCAGTGACCTTTTATTAATAGTTAAACTGGTAGTTTGTTCACAATATTTGTTACTTATTTTGTTCTGTACATTTTCTTTTTTCACTAAGAAGCTTTTCCAAAATTTCATTCTAGGATTTTTAAATGTATTCACAAAATTTTATTACATAGTATGAATACAGTAGCTGCCTTTACATTGTGAAAACATTTATGTCGAATAATACAATACAAATACCCCAAGATTAAAAACGTGGCATTTGGAACAAAAATGTTTTACATTATCATACAAATTAAATCACCTTACATTACCTTAGAAACAACTGTTTTTGCCTTTAGAGTTTAGAGAGTGTGATGTCCCTGGTCAGTGGCTGCTAGAGGTCGTCAGGAACTGAACAATGGGGATTTTAATTATGACAATTATAATTGTGAGAAAATGGAAATCCACGCTTGTGCCTCTTTCATGGATGGGTATGCACCATCCGTGACAGAGAACTACACTTTTGTGAAGTTTAGAGATTTTTATTATAATTTTTTTTTGACAGTGCTTATATTATTCTCTTTTCAAACACTCAAAATGTGTGTCAATAATAAATCATACTGAAAAGTTTGTGCTTAATCTGAACATTTAAATAATTTGCTAACAATGTATCACCAAATTACAATACAAGATATACAGATATGTCCAGCTAGACAGCCACTTATAAATGTGACATTGATTAAAAGAGAGGTGGACAAATAATTGTACAAAGTGTTCTCATCTCAACTTTAGTTACTCTAAAAGATGTTGGGCTTTTCAGTCACACCTCCTACAAATCTAAGAGTTGGCTGAAATATGTTACTGGCCCTTTATCACAAAGGAGCCAACATAAAAAATGTCACACTATTATCTTCTGCAATCTGGACTTGATCGTAAATATTTAAAATATTTATGCTTCTATGAAAAATTATACAAATGAGATATGTGGAATAGTCAGTCCACATGGCTGGAAAATCTCCACATCACTCTGCCCCTGACTAAATAATATCGAGAAATTATATCAATAATAGATGGATATAATTAAGCATCGCTCGTTGGCTGTTCTAATGAGTCAAATGGAGCCTGCTTTAATGAACTACATATTGTGTCTGTTTTATTCAACCCAATTCAATCTGTGAGCTGCCTTATCACAGTGGCATAACAGATAACAGATTAAATTACGTTTATTTCTAATGGAGGCTAGTGTCTCTACCAAGAGTCAGTCTTCTGAAAGAGTGAGATAAGAAGACTTTTTTTTTTTTTTTTTGCAACGTTTAACTCTGTCACACACCATTATTCTGTGTTAGCCTGAATCATGTGGCATTGTTCCATGCTACTAATCTCTCCCTTTCTTACTTTGTAAGTTAGTTGTTGTTGCGTTTTGATTTTAATTGAACCGCTTAAAACAGTCATAAGCCATAGATAAGCACTAAATAAGTAAAACAGCAAATAAATGAAACAAAATTAATTAATAACAAAAATATACACAGAGCTGAAATGAGAAGCTCAAACGCATCACAGAGTGACCAAGGTTAAAAATGCAGATGGCCTCCTGTGATGCTGAGACCCACTTTCGCTGGCCAGTCAGCATCTGTCTGCTTGCTCATATCATCTACTTAGATTAATTTAGTTCAGAAAGTGCACCACAGGGAGGATGTTAACGATGGTTAAGACATGCTGCATTTTTCATCAATCCAAGCCCACCCACAACGTCACATCACAACAGAGACTGTGTGTGTGTGTGTGTGTGTGTGTGTGTGTGTTTGCAACATGCGCTTGTGTGTAGGGCCACATGTTCTAGTGCACTTCATTTACAATTAAAATATGCACAGACACCAAGATTAATATTTCATATCACACTAAAGCTCCTTTATTGTTCTTGAGCTGCAAGTCAGCCATGTCAGAGATGGGATCCTCACAGCAGCATGGTTAAGAATGTAAAAATTGCCATTTGAGAGACATGCTCTCACACATATTCACGGAATCATAATGTCTTCATTTTGTAGGAGGCTGTGGTTGTAACTGAATAGCAGAAGGAAGAATTACATATCAAAAATACTTACTAGATCATCATCATCGTTATAACTTTAAAATCAGAAGGCCGAGCTCAGGGTTGAAGGACAGCCCTTAAAATAGTACTTGCCTTAAAACTTGGTTAATGCCAGATTAATTTACAATGTCTTAAAGGCTGTTTATAAATAGCCTTTATTATTAAATCCCTTCATAGTGTGGTTCAGTGTGCCCTCAAACTCATTCAAGTGAAAATACAATAAATTAATCATCTTCAACTGTGAAGCACTTTGTTAGAGGATTCATATGAACACATTCTTGTCCTAAAATGAGTGTTGTAGCATGCTGAGAAATACAGCCGAGTGTCTGTCAAAGTCAGGAGAAAGCTACAGACACCCGCAGAGAATGTCAAATGAAACAAATTATTATTGCATTCTTTAAATTCCTCAAGATGACACTGACAAGCCTCAAACTGGGAACCTGACAGTTTCACAAAGCTAAATCAGTGTGTGTTATTGCAGAACTATGACTGAAATTAGATGGCTGTTGTGAACAAAATTGGCCAATAAAAAGTTATTTGAAGTCTATCAGGTTGCTACTAAATAATTTTGTCAGTTGGTAATTGACCTATTCATGCTCTCAAATGTGTCCTTTTGTTGTGTGGTTAGACAAAAATTTTTGCAAAAATTATAATTTTATTTTAAGCTAAATGTTACAAAGCCATGATGAACCATACTGCTGTAGATTACCCAATTGAAACTAGGAAACTATAACAAATTTTCCTCTGTGCTAACATTAACTCAGTACATGAAAAAACTCCGTCCTAAAATCAAGATCCTTTCACTCAACAGCAATATAAGAATCATTTAGTCATTGCACTGGGAATTCTACTGCTTTTCTTAAAATTTCTGTGTAATTGAATTGCTAAGATGTACACAAAGTCAGTCAGATGTTCATGGAGAGGTTAATTGCAGAGATGCTTAAAGAATTTTTTTACAGTGATGCTGGTATGAAGCAGTGATTGAGATGACTACAATGTGAACAATTGTAATTATAATGCAGAAAAAGCAGTGAACATATACAGCTTCTGCATTTTTCTCTGTTATATTGATAAAATGTTTCTCTGCAACAAACTGATATTAAAATACCACATTTCGTGTCAGAATTTTATTTCATAGCTGTCATCAAATAAAGTCTCAAGTATTAGGCAATGTATTCAACATCATGTTATAAAATATTTTTTTCTGTGAGTTAGCTTTAAGAGGCATTAAACACTTTGAATGTCTGGATCTTGTTTTTGTCTCAAGGTGAGTTCCTAATTAGGTTGAACTGAATTTTTTGTAGCACTCACAACAGTTGTTACCACAGGACACATTTCCTGGAAAAGCATGAGGTCAGGTCAGCTATTAACCTTACATTATCACTGACTTCTACTAACCATAGTCTGATTTATATATCAGTAGAAACCTAAAAGTATCATCTTTTAGATCGGGGTACTTCCTTTCATTTTTGCTAATGCATCCCAACTTTCCAACTATCACCAATGTCCTTATTCAATGACATTTATAATTCATTCAACTGACCCACTTCTGTAGCATTAACTGATGTGGTAGAGGTGACGAACCTCTCTCAGGGGTCTACATACACATCCACACCTGAGTTACGCATGCTATTTGCACAAATTGCCCAGTTGTAGTTGAATCTGTAATACATGCCCCCCTTACAGGTTTTCCCTAGGGGTAGCAAATGACAGATGACTTTTTTCTTTCCTCTTCCTTGAGAAATCCCAGCAATGACTTGCCAGTAATTCCCCTATCAAGCCCTTATTACAGGTGCAAGGATGTAATTTGTCAGACTGATAAAATTTTGAGCAGATACTTTCATGCTAACCTTACCCACTTCATTAGGGCTTCCTCAAATAGCATTTAACAGGAATTGAATACTCATCTGTGTTTTGAAAGAATTTCCCAAATATTAATTCTCAAAATGATCCTTAAAAATTTATGTTGATAACAAGCCCTGATTTTAATTGTGATTAAATATATATAGTTAGCAGCAACAATGTACTAACTAAATGGTTCAGTGAAAACAAATGTACACAATGTTCAACATTTTAAATAGAAACAGGTTTGGGGTCTAAGTACTTCATCAGTTTAGACCTGTAGCTACGAGGCTGAAGTTGCTAACAAACACAGGAAGACAACAGTCAGCCAAATCCTGTCCATAAATACATCGCTAAAACCTCTCTCAAGACACTCAGGCCGTGGCCATTTTTACCATCCTGGAAGCTGGGCAACTGATCTAGAAACAGCTTCAGGAACCTGAACGGTCATGCCATTATAGAGCTGGATGGAGTTTGAGTGGGTTGAGAGAAGTTTTGGCATTCATCAGCAATTATGATTTGGGTGACAATTGACTTTTACATGAGCTTTTTAACTCTTGTGCTAAGCTAAAGAAGCAACATTTTGACTCCAAACATGCCTTTGGATGATAGACATCTGCTATAAGTGGAATGTGATTTTTTTTACAGTAAGTATAAGAAGCAACATATTTAGACATACAGTAAACCCCCGCTTATCACGTTTCAAGAGCACCTGCATATAGTGAAAAACCGCAATGTTGTGATGTGATTTTAAAAAAAGCCTTAAATGCCTATTTTTATAGTGTAAACCATAAATATGCCCCCAGATATGCTCCCAAAACACTTTAATTTCATTTTAATATTTTACCCTTAAAGAAAATGTAAAGGTAAACCCATATTCGTACTGTACAGTTTACACTGAACTCCCACAGTGCTAGAACGTAAAATACCGATGGTGCCCCTGTATAGACTGTACTGTAATTCATGCACAGGCATTTTCTTTGGTATGTGCCATCATAAGCAGGTTAAATACAGTAATCATTTAATTTACAGTAATAAAAATACAGGAAGAACAAAACGAAACTCACGAGAACACTCCATGTGAGATGCGCCACAGGGCAGCAGCCAATCAGCAGCAAGGAGAAATAAATAACATTCTTGGATCTTGGATCCCAAGATGTGCTTTCTTTTTGTTCTCTGGACAGTACCAAAAATGTAAACTTATGATTTATATGGAAATGTAGCTGTATTTATGTTAATATTTATGTTACAAAATTAAATAATTTAGCACTGAAATGCATGACAAATTGTATATTGCCACGAAAAAAGCTGTGCTGTCTGGGTTCAGCTCCAAGCCCAAACATAAACAACCAACAGAAGGACGAGGGGGCATGGGGGACGATGCCCAGATGTCACATAAGCAAAAAAAAACCCCAGAGGATAGCTGTGATTTCCGCGAATGTGCAGGGGTTGTCATGAAAAATTATTAATTTGGTTCTCAGCTGCGACTGCTGAACCGCATATAAGCAGGGGTTGCTATATTTATCTATTCAGCCAATAGCAGCTTAACCCCAGCTTAACAAAATGTAAGGAGAGCAATCAGAACAGATCTACCATATTAATCTTAAAGGCAAAATAACAGCAATGGCCTACTTATGACAAAATGATCACGTAGATATGTATTACAGCCTTTAATGGTACATAAAACCACACAGACATTAAAAGTGGACCTCACTTCAGAAGTGTACTTTTAGTTTTAATATGCATTGTGTGTGTGTATGCTGTGAACCTCGAGTTGCTTTCAAATCACCAGCGTAATTATAAGAGGCACCCAGGACAATAAAGTTTGAAATATAGCACCTGTCCTTTAAATCCTAACTAGGGTTTCCCATTAAAACATACTGAGCAGCACAGCATAAACTGCACACCGTCAAGACAAACCCTCTGAATTTTCTGCCTGAAAATAGCTCTGTATGGATGGAGATGAATTGGAGAAAGGAAAGACAGGTGCAGACTTAAGGGAAGCATTTGAAGGCGGCATGCTGTGTCAAAATGGAGCAATTTCTGTATTGGCATCCACTGCAGCAGGATGTCTTGTCTGCTATGTGGTCGGGAATATTGTGGGTTCCCCCCCCCCCTTTAAATGAATGAATGAATGTATGTATGTATGTATGTATGTATGTATGGATGGATGGATGGATGTATTGTTGAATGAATAAATAGTTTTAAGCTTTCTGAAAGGTATTTTAAAAAAAAACATTACAGTGGAAGATTTGAGAGGGGAGGTGGCACACTGTGACACTGCTTGGCATAGACGGGGTGCAACACTAAGAGGAAGCTAAGCTGGAAATATGTGAGCAGACAGATGTAATGTATGTGAAGCCTCTGACCAAATCAAAGTTGAGAGTGACCAGTTTATTTTTTCTCACAGGCAGCTTTTTACTTTATTTTTCACCTTCTAGGAACTGTGAAACCTGTTCTTTCTCAACATCTTTTTTTAAACTAGAAACACACTTATAACAGAAGCCAGTGGGTTCAGTGTTGAAGCAACTGTCTTGCCCCCAACAACGTCTGCCTGTAAATATCACATCTAGTTCCACCTCTAGAAAAGGATGTCACATTGTTTTAATAAGTACACAGTGTCTACAGCACAAAATTCTTCCTCTGCATTTAACATGTTCACCAAGTGAAGCAGCGGGCTGCCAGAAACACACCACCCAGGGAGCTGTATGTGGGGATGGTACCTTGCTCAAGGGTAACTCACAGGTGCTTAGCAGTCTTGGGAATTGAACCCATGACTTCCTGATCGCAGGGCACATGCCCTAATCACTAGGTTACTGTTGCACATGTTCATCAACTGTTTTTAATCATGTAAATACATGTTATTCCACCGGACATACATTATTAATAGGTATCTACAATATAAAATGGAATCTTAAATTCATTGTGGCAAGCATCCCAGTGTGTGAACGAGTCCCCTAAGATTTGCCTTCAAGAGCACACAGCAGGAAGTGAGAGGGTCGGTCCATTTGAAAGAAGCTCTCCATTGCCTTTTATTTATTTCACTTCATATTACCGTATGACCCTGTCTATTACTACATACTGCAATTTAATAGTCGGTGCAAAAGTTGTGACATGTTACATTTATTTCTTATGAATATAGCAACTCAGCAAATAACTAAAACTAATACTACTAAAATGCTTTTGGGGAAAAAAACAGAAACTGGATGGGAACAAAGTCAAATGCAGCAACTATGCACATGTAATCTGTTATATGATGCTGTTGCTTTCTAACATACACAGGAATTAATTTACAGGCTGTTACACAGTGCTGCACTGAAAGCAGACAGAGGAAGAGAGTAAAGGAGAGAGATGAGCTGTCATCGTGCTTACTCAGGTACCTGAGTCAGATTCACATTTGCCTGCTCATAAATAATTCAGTGCTTTAATTCCAGAGACAGCCGTAGGACCCACCCGCCACCCACATACAGTACTTACTTGTTGTTGTTTTTGTATTGAATGGCACGACTTTGAACACAGAAAGCATCACACTGTCTTTGTAGAACTTAATTTCATGACTGCACAGCATTTGTTTGCTACAAACAGGCTGTTAGAAGAGTGGAGCAAAAACACTGTTGGCTAAACAGGAGTGTAAAATGCTTCATAATCTGAAGGTGGCAATTCAGCTAGATTGACTTTGGGATGTTAGGATGGACAAACTTTATTATAAAAATGTTCAACAAAGGGGTGGGTCGTATCCATTTTGAAGGACTGGCCACACCTGTCCAGGGTGTTTGCCTACTTTTTTTTTCCAACAAAGTGCAATGTCAATAGTCTCATTTGTAAAGACTGCAACAGCTGTAATATTTTTTGCTGCCACGACAAAATAAGGAAGATTATATTCCAGAGTGGAAATGTATGTTAAGTTTGTGATAAGTATGACTTTTATAGTAATAACTGCTTAAGTATTTTCCATTCTTGGTTTATTCCAACAGGCTATCACCTCACATTGAGAAGGTCCTAGGTTCAATTCCTTGGCCAGGGTGGCAGGATCCTTTGTGTGTGGAGTTTGCTTGTTCTCCTTGTGTCTGTGTGGGTTTCTCCTTGTGTCTGTGTGGGTTTCCCCCAGGTGCTCTGGTATCCTCCCATATTTTAAAGACATGAAGTGGAGATGCCTAGCTGTCACCGTGTGTGTTTGTGTGTCTGATGACCAGTCCGGGATGTTTTTCTGCCTTTTGCCCAATAACTGCTGGGATAGGCTCCAGCATACATTTACATACATATCCTGTCGCTTAAATTTTCTAGTATTGTGACTACCACATGCCAGAAAGCTGGATGATGTTTTGATCATTCATCCATTATCTAAACCATTTATCTTCAACCAGGGTTGCGGGAATGCTGAAGCTTATTCTAGCACAGAATAGTTTGTCACTAGTCCAACAAATTCAATCATGGGGAGAATGTGTAAACTCTATACAGAAAGGATCCAGGTCAAGAATCAAACCCAGGAGCTTCTTGATGTGAGGTGTCAGAGCTTCCCACTGCACCACCATGGCTCCCCAACTTTTTGTCCACCTTCTCTAAATCTGACATTTGTCTAGAAAGACCATGTTACATGAGTATGGTCAATGTAATACTGTATATAGCGATTATATATCCTGTCCTGGCTGCACTTGTGTAGTCTTGTAGTCTCCCATTTTTGTTCTTTGTGTTGCACCATGGTCCAAAAGGAACGTTGTGTACAGTGTGCATGGTTGAAATGACAATAAATGCCCACTTGACCTCACTTAACTTGGTATGGAAAATTTCTAGAATGTTGCAAATTAAACTAAAGACATACGTTATGTGAAGCGCTTCTGTGAGAGCAAGTTTGACTCCTGTGGTTTTATTGGCTCTTGCCTGTGTTTGTAAGGATATGATAGTTGGGACATGTTGTATTATTCAATGGTCAGTCATATCCCTGTCTGCCTGTATCATTGAAAGCACATGTCAGATCAATGTTTGTGATCAATGTAGAAGCACTGTATTTAATAGTAGTGTACCACAGCTCTTGTATTCCCCCTCCCTAAAGCCAGAATCTTATTCAAACCCAGCTGGAGGCAGTCAGATCCACACAATTTAACAAATCTACGAAAACTCCCCCTCAAGCACAGATATAGGGAATGTACACAAGATATTTTCATTCTGTCTAATAAGGCACAGACCTGTCAAATTCCACTTGAAAAAAGGCTGCTTGTTTCTTTTCTCCATGGAAAGAAGAATTTCCATAAATGCTTCATTTTTTTCTGTAGAAACAATATTATATGCTCTGCTATACCACAAAAGGACCAGGTGAGAGCTCTTAAAAAGCTCTTTGTGAGAAGTGCTCATTAATCAAAACATCAGACTGAACCAGGTTAGACAAGTGAGAGTAACCACACTGACAACTTGAGCTTGTTAGCTTAATGAGAATCACAAGCCAAGACAGACTTTAAATAGGATATTAAATATATCATCTAAGATCACACACTAGGTAAAACAGTAAAAAATAATTGTAGATTTCAGAGCTTCTGTACACTGTTACATCCTTACTTCACCCAGAAATCCCTAAATTCTTCAGAATAAGCATGTGATAATGGCTTTCAAGCTATGCTAACGGCTAATAAACGGATCAAGGCAGGGTGTGGATGCGGTGTCATTCACACTGCCAGAGACATGTTCCAAGCTTTATCCACAGGAGAAGATTAACATGAGAAAGAAACAGCACTGCAAAATATTTCAGATATACTTTTTAAAGAAAGGAAACACTTGAACACCAATTTGCATTTTAATGTTGGGGAAATGTAATACATGACCTCTGAATTCTTCAGGCTAGAATGCGAGACAAAAATTTCTCTTGGCTAGAATACGAGACAAAAAATCGTTAATTAGATTTTAGGGTATTGAAATTTGCAATTTCTCAAAACATTCACAATTTCTGTCTCTTTCCTATGTTATTACAATTCCTAAAGTGCCAACACAAGAACAAATTTTACCCTTGCTTACACTGATCTTGGTATAGTCCACATTCTGATCTCAATACAGTCTGCCTAGCAGTTGGCATTCCAAATTGCTATGCCCCTCACCCACTGCCTCACTTTGAACAATTGGTCTATGCATTGTAGTGCTAATTATTAGCGACACTCTGGCCCACTCTTGTTGTGAGGCCCAGCCTCCTTGCTTCTGGGCTAACTGCCAGTTCCAGAAACCTCTATCAGGCAGGCGGGAGGAAGTGTTCCTCGCTCATCGTGATATCTTTATCAGTGCAGTTAGGGGCTAAAACTCACACTTGCTAACCCACCCTAGAGCTGCAAAATGAGTTAAATGATGCTGATGGATGGATTAAATGCACAAGTAAATGCTAGCATCTCATATAATGCATGAATGTTTGGACCCACCAAAGCTGGCATTCATGCAAATCAGATACCGTTTTAGCTGGTAACCAAACCTCATCACTGTTGGTAACCTCAACTTCATCGGAATGTTTTATAATCACTGGCCTTCAGTGACCCATCAGGCATGTCACCGACATTCGTACTCAGTTTACTGAGTCATAGGTTCTGGCATGACAGCCGGTGATTAATATTTCCACTTCCCCCGAGATATGCAAATGCAATTTGTCCTCTGCCGGGACAAAATGCTGCCCAATGAGGTTCCCCACCTGACCAACCTGTTCATGAGATACAGAAAGTGAGAGATTGATGAGGGAAGAGTCATGAAAATGTGTTATGATTGCTTAAGTTTTATTAGTGTTACCTTATGAAATTACAACCCTGAACCAAACGTTCTGTTTATTTTAGTGGATAAATAGTGAATCTGTAGAAGTAATGTTTATGTTCAGAGAGCACTGTCTGGATGTCACCGCAGACGCAAAGGGAGTTGTGTTCAATGCATATCTAATCATAGGTTGCTGCTTCATCTTTCCTACGTCCCCTCTTCCACTTGCAAGACTTTTATTCTCTAATGTCTTAAAAAAGATAATCTCTTGAGCAACATTGATTAGATTTGCAAATTTAAAGTCTAAATATAAGGCTGATAAAAGGAAACTTGTGGAATGACGCTTTTCTCTTTGGCCCTTTGCTAATGTCAAGACCTTCAGCATAGTTACACTTCAGCAACTGTCAAATTCTACTGAAAGTTTATGCAGTGTAATGCACACAGTCATTTAGAAATGCTTCGATGCCTCTGAGAAAACTTTGAATGGGTCTTCACATAAAAATACACAGTAAGAGTTTATGTGCTGAACATAATATATTGGGAAAAATATATAAAATTTTAAAATGTGGCCTGTGATAAAATTATAAAACAATGTACATTTTATGATTTTCCAATACTGCATATTCAAATTTGCAAAAATGGACAAAATGAAGTTACTTGTAGAGGATATGTTAACTTATTTTGTACATTTTCATAATCAAAACAACATGTTATTTGACATATTATTTGTTCAAACATTTGCATAGGACTATATATGGTTACTGTCCTATAAAAACCCTTTTGTACACCAATTGGAAATACCAGCTACACTTGCAAACATTTCATGATAAATGGGCCAATAGAAATGTTCTAAAAAGATAGTTACTAGGACTGTTGAACAATCACATTATTCTGTGTAGCTAATCACAGTTATCTTATTAACTTTTATGCATTTGGCAGATTTTGTTAACCAGTGTGACTTAATTTAATCATATTGCAGATGTAGGCAAACACAGCATTGGGTGTCTTGCCCAAGCACTCTAACGGATGTATGCACTATCCCTGGCAGAGAATTGAACCCCTGAATTAACTTACATTAAAAATAAGGACACGTCTTTCTTGTGCTATAAAAGTTTCATAGTACAAATATGAAGTTATGATACAACAGTGACATAACAATGAAATTGCCGTAACATTATAAGAAAAGTATCCCATTTCAACAGCACCATCCCAGAAGACAAACACACACACATACACACGTACACACACTCTCTAAATCACATATTCACAAATGCAAGCATACTTAGACATTAAAATACTTGAAGAAATGTACAGGTGCTTTGCTAATGCAAGCTCACTTACTGTACAGCTTTCTTAAAGTCATTTTTCATTGACATTTTATGGTATGAATGGAAATTGCTGCTTTGCCACCTTGGAGGAGACTTGGGAGTGTTACAATTGTTCTAACAACCCCATGAGGAAGGGGGACGTTCCCCCTCGCCAGTCATAATTTAACATTTTGATTAACTTTCTGATGGCTCACTGATTTGGGGTGGTATATTTTATGGACTGTACATGGTGCGCACTTTATTGGGCCTTGGCATAATGAAATTATACATCTCTGGGGATTTATGGTTGAGTGAGATGATAGTGACTTAGAAGTGACATTGCTCAGTAATGTCTAACAGTAGCCTTCAACGCTGGCAGAAGTGCTCAGTTCTGCTTCTTAGAGTTCTCTTCAGAGACATCAGTGCAGTTTGTAAAATTTGAAGACAGTTGCAGAAACAATTTTTCAACAGAGTGTGCTGAAAACATTTTATTGGGGGTGCTCATTTTGTCAGGAGGAAAATTTTGATCACTGGGTGCAAAAAAATGATCAGGGTAGATGGTGTAGGAGGAGGCATCATCTTCACTGGCAATAAATGAAGCATTTGTTTTTTGCTTTTGATTTTTTATTACCAATCAGGCCGTAAGAATAAAAATAATAAGAATTCAGGTCAATCTGTGTTTTAATGCATTGCCAGGTGTACAGCAATCACGATATGCAATGTTAGTATTTATTTAAATACTGTTCGGCCTGAGTGGTCTTACAGCTGTTTAGTTCCTTTTAAATTCTTCAGATATTATTAAGTTCAGTTGTTCAGTTATCAACACTGAAAAAAATAATTTGATATGAAATGGCGCATTATTGAAAAACTTACTGAGACAGAATTGTTTACAACAGTGGTGACATGAACCAGTCGTCTGGTTGTTTAATGCTTCTAAAAATTACGTTAAATACTTTAATGGTTATATTATGGTAAATAAAGAAAAATAAGCAGAATTCAAACAATATCTTGCACAAATAAACCATGGTATTTCAGTTTCTGTGGAAACTTTTCCTTTATATTATCTGGTTACTTTTCATATTTCTAGATCTCAAGCTATAAACTTATCTCTAGTCTTCCCCCTTTCCCCTCTGCCTGGTGGCTCAGTCATTTAAAAGCTTGTTCAGAAGTCCCTTTCAGCTGTGGCCTATATAACTCACTCCCAATTATTGCCTAAATGAACCTCAGGGGTGCTTAACTGGGTTTGCCTCATGCTATTGTTTTATTTGCGATGGTAACAAACCTCCTTATTAAGCTTATTCAAACCCAGGGGCAAATGGGGCAGATTTAATTATGCTTTGGGTTGGGCAACTAAATGAAACCTCCACATTTTGGTTCTCCTACAACTTAGCTGCTTCACCTGACCTTTAAGTTGGTAGATTGTGTAGTCCCTGCTCCAAGCTATTTATTTTCAATGTGTGGTCAAGGCCAGCCAGGTGATGTCTTTGCTGCGTTTTGCTGTGAGGGGCGTGTTCTTGTGGTGTAGGGAGAGAAATTCCGAGAGAAAAACAGGAGAAAAAAGTGGGACACTTTGATTAATGCCAGCATCTAGAAAGCAGAGCCACAGATATGACAATAAAAATGCCTCTTTCTGTGAGAGAGAGAGAGAGAGAGAGAGAGAGAGAGAGAGAGAGAGAAAAAAAGAGAGAAAGAGAGTCAGAGATAGCACTTTGCTAGAGGGTTGATTTGTTGTTGTGATGGTTGTGACGTTTGCTCACAGACAGTGAATAATTAGTCCCAAGAGAGGAATTAGCAGACCATTTAAATATTTTGGGGCATATTAAGGATACACTCTCTTTTCAACCCTATGGAAGATGGAAACACTCTTTTTTCCTGTTCGAGAAATCATTTCCCTTACCTGTGGCAATTAAGCCTTTAGATATGCTAAATTTGGCTGGTGGTCAAAGCTGAACATATTTTTTTTCTCGCTGCGTTCATGGGGGAAAGAAAATTCAATCAGCAGTAAACAGAACTTCTGGGACACTACTGAGAATTTGAATGTATCTGTTAACACAAGCCACACAATTATATCTTAGTAAGCAAAAGTGTGTAGGTCAGGGACAAACCAAACTGACTATCAGTTGT
Source organism: Bryconaethiops microstoma (assembly GCA_037577275.1). Classification (NCBI taxonomy): domain Eukaryota; kingdom Metazoa; phylum Chordata; class Actinopteri; order Characiformes; family Alestidae; genus Bryconaethiops; species Bryconaethiops microstoma. The sequence continues at coordinate 2,846,740 of JBBJLS010000023.1, forward strand.
CAGCTTAAAAATACCAGTGACTGATTGTCAGGAGTAGTGTGGTGTGTGAGGCATCATTGACTGTAGTTGGTCCTCATTGGGGAGTTATTGGTCAACTGAGCAATCAGTCTTGGCCATGTTGAATCAATCTTGGCAAAGAAAGACAGAATACAGGAACCAAGAAAGAAAGCAACAAAGGAAACATCACTCTCAATAGGTTACACACAGAGGATATATTTACTTTTGAATGGCAGTGCAAACTGCTACATTTTATCCCAAGAAACATTTTAATGGCTTTTGCCAATGTTCAAATGTCCAATTCTTTGAACAAACATGTAAAAATAATTTTTCCCAATGAAAAAATAATAATAACATTGTTATAAATAAAAACAGACACAAGTTAATTAATAGAAGGTGCTCATTAGACATAGTTAGTGCTGGTTCTTTAGCATCAGCTTGATCCTGGGCCCTAAACATAGGCACCAAAAAGCTCAAATAAAGCTCCTCAGAACAAGAATGCTAGTAGAGGCAAATGAGACAAAATAGATTTGATACTTTTCCTGTAACAAAGCAGCACTAGTTTAGGGTCTTGTTACCACATGAGTTACTGACACTTATAAATACATTACTTGCAATCTGTAGAACTGTCTAATCAAGTATAATATGAAAACTAATAGAACAAAGAAGTCTGTGCTGAAAAAAAAAATCCTGACTTGCTTTTCATTCAGTAATCATTACATTTACTTCTGTGTTTGAATAATTTCTTCTGACGTTTTTTGGTTTTTCAAACAGCATCAGCTGTTCATTACGTTAATTAAGCCTGACTTGCTACGTCTTGTTCAGAGGCAGGAATAGTGACAGGCTATGATGTTAACATTTCCTGAAATTGAGGATTTCTTTCAAATTAATTTACTGAAAATGATTAGTGGTGTTTCCCCTGTACTATTCAGTTGGTCCTGATTTGTATGGATTGTTATTTTTAGAGTAACATGAGAGTAGTGAAATTACTTAATTTAATAATAAATAATATAGGTTTTGTTTTTAATATAAGAGAGGTACTTAGTCATTTGTAATGGAGTACTCTTTTGAGTACCTACTCCAGCACTACTAACAACAAATCATATTTTTCATTAGCAGTTTGTAAAAATGTAAGAATTGTATTCAAGACATTTTCTCTTATTTAAAGCAATCTTGTCCTTACAGCAATGGCAGATAATGACATTCTGCTATGACATGTTTATGCTATGACATGTTTATGGCTTGGTATGACATGTTTACAGCTTTGTTTTCTGCTATGACATGTTTATGGCTTGGTTTTCTCTATGTTATGTGACAGGGTTCACTTAAAGTGTCATATAACACTTGAGAAAGATTAGATACTTTGCTTTTAGATGGCAAGATTTCATTTTCTGCAGGGTATATGTCAGTGCCACTGAAAGTCCAATATAGTTGCTGACATGTTCTCTGCTTTGCACTACTGCAACAACTAACACATACCTTACTGAATAAATAGAAGTGAATGGAGCAACGACTATGACTAACTAACACCTGCTGGCCTATGATAGGCTTATGATATAAAGTCTTCTTGTCAGTTTTCTGACAATCATTTTGTTACATGTGTGGTAAACCAGCACAGCAATGTTGATCATTTTTCAACACAAGCTAAGCCTACACAAACATTGTACTCTGCCATATGTTGTAGTATTTTTAGGCTGTGCCATGTCAAAACAAGTTGTGTTAGCAAATGCAAAATGTAACTGTTTGTCAGTTGCAATGAATTCATATTCCCCACCGTACTAGCAGAAACTTGACATAAACAATCACACATTTAAAAACTTGCACTGACCATGAGAGACAGCAGAGTCTGTTTCACACATTATACTTAACATCAACAATAAACAGACTCAACCAGCATGTAATAGGAGTGAATTTATTGCAAATCCCATCCTTGCAGAAAGTCCTTGCTTATGCCAGCAGGTGCTATATTTATGTAACACTGCATGTAAGCTGTCATAGTCACATCAGCCGTGGAAAATTTCATATAGGACTAAAAATGTAACAAAACCTGCAAAATGCTTTGGCTTGGGTCCAGCACTCCTCTGTGAAGGACACTGACATTGATTGACAATCAAATCCATCTAAATGAAGACAACAGCAAAAAGTGTTTGGATCTTACTGAAGTTCTACTTACTCTGGTTGACTGTCTTCTCAGCTGCTGCATACTGCTGCAAAATACAAAAGCAAAATATTTGGTATTGGGAGAATATAGTTATTATTATAATAAGAGATAAAAGACTACCAGAATAGTTAATCATGGCTACTCTACTTTTTTTCATATAGAGTATACCATATCATATACAATTATGTTAACATTTGTGTTATGGCTTTTTTGGTTAGTGAGTTAACATAACATAGCTTCTTAAATAAGCCAACACGTAGGATTTATTATGCCTCTGTCAAGAATTAGATTCAGGCAAATTCAAAATACAACAAAGACCAGTTATATAAATGTCATTCAAAACTCACAAATTGGTCATCATTGTTACATTAGGTGTAAAAGATTAAAGATTGAGAAGCCAAAACCAAAATCTGCTTCTCAAGAGAAGCAAAATCAACCAAGGTTGGCCTCTTAGGTGTGCCTCCAACTGCCTAGCAAATCTTTTTCAGATTTCTAGCTTTGTGCTCATTGGTACTTGACCTCATCCTGCAGTTAGTCTTGATTAAGAAGGCAAAGAATGCGTAGGCAAGACCTGTTGCTATGACCAGCAGTAGTAGAACCTCTCACGTTGTGGTGACACTCTCATAATGAAAGCTTTCCTGAGCAACTACAAGAAAGCTACTATTTATATGAGTCATTTGGCAACAGATTATAATGAATAATAAAAGGAAATACTTCTTGACTGAAAAATCATTATATGTTCACTGTAGCCTATTCAATGAAAACAGCATACTGCATAGTGATTGGTGTACTTTCCTTATGGGACTCAATGAAAAGACCAGTTTGTCACTAACTGCATATTCACTGTCAGCTACCATTAACTGTAGAGCTCTTTATATATCCTCCCTGAGGCAAAATACATTTTTTTGTTTCTGGCACCTACCCCTGTGTTTGAATCAAGGTATACAAAGTACTTAGGGTCACTCTATTTCCTTTACACTCAGTGAATGAATGATGTGTCTCCTCATAAACAGGGATCAGCAATATTATAATTAGATCTAATTATTAACTAGAAATAACATTGTAAACATTGTAACAAGAAATGAACTGACTAGTATTCCACTACAGCAAATATGTTCGGTATATTCCATAACCAGAACACATAAAAGTAGCATATTCAAAATATATTTAGAAAAGATCATAATATGATATATAAAAATTGTGATTTTCACTTAACTAGCATTGTTCCTCAGTTCTCTCACTAGTAAATATTTTCTATAAATGTTAACACAGGAAAAAAGGCTAATCACACTAATTCATCAGCCTGCTTGAGCTTTAGCATAAGCTTCTGTGTAAAGATGAAGCTATTTGTTGTTGAATTGAAAATAAATTTTATTTCACTGTGGTGTAAGTATTGTAAACATGTAAAAAAAGATCTGTAAATGCAGCTGTATACAACATGAGTTACATATATATTTCATTTCTTTGTTCTGAATACTAATACAGTAAACCCCTGACATTCGTTCCAAGACCACCTGTGAATTGTGAAAAACCATGAATTTGTGATGTGGTAAAAAAAAAATCCTAAAAATGCCTATTTTTTATAATAATCCCTATATATGCACCCACAATATGCTCTCAAAACACTTTAATTAAATTTTAAACTCAGCTTAATACATTACTCTTAAAAAAGTGTAAAGGTAAAACCCATATCCGTATTGTACAGTTTACACTAAACTGCTGTCTTTCGCAGTGCTAGAATGTAAATACCAATGTTACCCCTGTATAGACTGCACTGTAATTCATGCAAGCACGTTTACTTTGGTATAAACCGGGTAAATACAGTAATAAATTAATGTAATTTACAGTAATAAAAACACAGGGCTTTAAGAAGAACAAAACAAAACACAGGAGAACACTCAGAGAAACACACAAGAAACACATGCAGGAAACTGTTCTGATGTGCAATGCTGGACTGCAGCTACCAGAGATGCATCACAGGGCAGCAGCCAATCAGCCAAACGCTCTCAGATTTGCTACTTTCAAACCTGCCGTCTCTGAGTACTGAAGTATTTCACCATCCCAAGACACGCTTTATTTGTGTTCTCTCGATAGTACCAAAAAATGTATAGTTATATTTGACATACAAATGTAAAATCAGTAAATTATATTTTTCTTTATAATTTAGCACTAAAATGTATGAAAAATTATATATTGCACGAAAAAGCAAAACAATGTGGAGGATATCTGCTGTTTCCTTGAATTTGTGAGGGTTTCTGCGAACAATTACTAGTTTGGTTCTAAGAAAAAACCTGCGAATGACCAAAGCCGAGAATTTGCAGAGGTTTTCTGCACTACTTGCATTCAGTTATGTCTTCACCCTGGCATTGGACGTGCTCTGAACTGACTATTACTTTGAAGAAGCTATCTAATCATTTAATTTTAAATGCATACAAAGGGGTTATTATGCCTTATGCCTTTCCATATTGTCTGCAGCACTGATGCTGTCAGCACATCTTTGTGTGTATTAGGACTACAGTGAGATAAGCAACTTCTGGGAACACATTATCTACATTATCTGATTAAAAATTTCTATTGACCGGAATCTTGTCTGTGCTTATTAATTGATGATAGCTCTTCCACTTTCACTTCTGTTTGAAAGCATTTCTTGATCTAAAACAACCTTTCTTGGTCATAAAAAACTACAATGCCTAATTGGTTTGATAGAAATACACAAATGTCACAACAGTAGCCATTGTTCTAATATATTTTTCCTCTTAAGAAAAAAATCTATTTTATTAATCTTGAAAATAAAATCTCTCAGTAAGCAGATTAAGCTTATTAGTGAAATGTGACTGTTTCTTTCTTAAGGATTTAATATTAGCCCACTAATACAGACATTCTTCCCAACCCAACCTGTATACTTGCTTTTTTCTGTATTTCTCACCTGGTGTGACAGTAGGTACATTTTTGTCTGTTTATTTTAAATGCCGAAAGTCTAAAGAATACACATCTTAGGCGAGCAAAAAACCTCCACCTTAAAACCTCTCACAACATGGTCATTTATGTTATTTTGTCACATTTGTTATTGAATCTGCTTCTTATCTGCATTCAAAAGAATTATACCATAATGTTCAGTATGCATACAACTGATCTTTTAAACAGTGTCATTTTGTAGTCTGCAACATAAGAAATATAAATGTTTATGAGAAATATAAATGATGATTTTCAAAAATAACACCTATGAAGAACAAAAAAAGGATCCAAAAACAATGTTTTGTCCTGCCCAAATGTCACTTAAATGCTTTAAATATGCATAATACATTGTCCTAAAATGAATCTAACATACTAGGAGTTGTAATTGAAGAGTAAATTTCCAAAACTCACTCAGTCCAAAAGCATTTGTTTTTACTTGTTTTACCTATTGGAAGTGAAAGTGATCATTCTGTCATACGTGAACACACCACAGCACACAGTGTGAACAGCACGAAATTCTTCCTCTGC